>WNWK01000113.1:172500-200000 GCA_009830355.1 Cherax destructor | reverse complement strand
GAGTGAATGATGATGAAAGTTTTTCTTTTTCGGGTCACCCTGCTTTGGTGGGAAACGGCCGATGTATTAATAATTAAAAAAAAATATTAGTATTATTATTATGTTGTCGTGAGCAGCGACCGGCGAAGAGGTGGGGCCAGGAGCTGTGAATCGAACTCTGTAACCACATATAGGTGAGCACACAAACACAAACATTGAAAACAAGAATAAAATTATTAAAAAAAAAAAAGTAACGAACGTGAACACTCAACACAAATACCCAAAGGATCGGTATTATGACTGTTATTGTTCCTAGGATATGTGTAGGACCCTGTAGGACCCTGTAGGACCCTGTAGGACCCTGTAGGACCCTGTAGGACCCTGTAGGACCCTCCAGAGAAGACTGAATCTTACGGCAAGACTTGGACAGGCAGCAGGGGGAGTGAAACACGGACAAGGCAGCAGGGGGAGTGAAACACGGACAAGGCAGCAGGGGGAGGGAAACACGGACAAGGCAGCAGGGGGAGTGAAACACGGACAAGGCAGCAGGGGGAGTGAAACACGGACAAGGCAGCAGGGGGAGGGAAACACGGACAAGGCAGCAGGGGGAGTGAAACACGGACAAGGCAGCAGGGGGAGGGAAACACGGACAAGGCAGCAGGGGGAGTGAAACACGGACAAGGCGGGACTCTGGGAGTAGAAAAAAAACTCTCTCAACTCATCAAATATATATTAAAGGTAAACAAGTGGCTGCTGGAGTTCAACCTTCAGAAAATGCTTGTTTATGGAAACTGGGAAAGGGTAGAGAAAACCAGAGACAGAGTACAGCTAGAGTTATCTGATAAAAATTCAAAATATTTCTCCAGAAGAAAGCTCATGGAGTAAACATAAAAACCCAACAGTTTAGAAGAGAGACAAATAAAGTGCATAGCATTGGTAGTTTTTGTGAGCTTATGTAAACTGAGAAGTACGTTCAGAACTCTCCCTTTAGTCTTCATCACAGGTGGTACTCTCCCTCTAGTCTCCCTCACAGGTGGTACTCTCCCTCTAATCTTCTTCACAGGTGGTACTCTCCCTCTAATCTTCCTCACGGATGGTACTCTCCCTATAGTCTCCCTCACAGGTGGTACTCTCCCTTTAGTCTTCATCACAGGTGGTACTCTCCCTCTAGTCTCCCTCACAGGTGGTACTCTCCCTCTAATCGTCCTCACAGGTGGTACTCTCCTCTCTAATCTTCCTCACGGGTGGTACTCTCCCTATAGTCTCCCTCACAGGTGGTACTCTCCCTCTAATCTTCCTCACGGGTGGTACTCTCCCTATAGTCTCCCTCACGGGTGGTATACACATAGTTTCGTCAGACGGGTTAACGACAGTTTACGGTGAACGCAGAAGTTTTCAGCGCTCTGCGCCCCAGCAGGATAAGTGATAAACGTTCAAATTTGACGTTTTCTATTTTTTATCTGTACCACTTCGTTGCCAAACGCATTTCGGACGTTTTTTTTTTTAATTTGCTTGAGTGTGATTTAATGTTCGCCTTCAGAATTGTGTGCAACTTAACCTAACCCAACCACAGCTGACCTAACCCAAGCTAACCTAACCCCAGCTAACCTAACCCCAGCTATCCTAACCCCAGCTAACCTAACCCCAGCTAACCTAACCCCAGCTAACCTAACCCCAGCTAACCTAACCCCAGCTAACCTAACCCCAGCTAACCTAACCCCGGCTAACCTAACCCCAGCTAACCTAACCCCAGCTAACCTAACCCCAGCTAACCTAACCCCAGCTAACCTAACCCCGGCTAACCTAACCCCGGCTAACCTAACCCCAGCTAACCTAACCCAATCTAGCCTAATCTAACCTAACTTAACCCAATCTAACCAAACCTAACCCAACCCAACCAACCCAACCAAACCTAAAGAAAGTACGTCAAGAAATTGACGTTGAGGACAACATCAAAACATAGACGTAGGGAAATGAAGACAGATTATATTTCAGTATGCCCAAAAATGACAAAAAAGAATCAATATATTAATGGCAGTAGTGGCACTAGTGCCGCTAACGCTACTAGAGTGTCTAGTCAGCGACCTGCTAGACACGGCACTCACAGTCAGGAAGATCATCTCCTGGGAAACTCTTACCGCCAATGGAAGGCGCCTCGATGCTGTTCGAGTGCTCTTAGTCCAAGGTATTGGAACTAACTTCCCTCTCCCTGGATCAAACCTCATAACTTCCCATCCTTCCCCACCAGACTCTATGAACCAGTGCGGGATTACCTCTTTCACTCTAAATCTGATAAAAATAATTGAAAAAGTTTACAGTTCAGAGAGTGTAGTATACTAGAGTGTAGTATACTAGAGTGTAGTATACTAGAGTGTAGTATACTAGAGTGTAGTATACTAGAGTGTAGTATACTAGAGTGTAGTATACTAGAGTGTAGTATACTAGAGTGTAGTATACTAGAGTGTAGTATACTAGAGTGTAGTATACTAGAGTATAGTATACTAGAGTGTAGTATACTAGAGTGTAGTATACTAGAGTGTAGTATACTAGAGTGTAGTATACTAGAGTGTAGTATACTAGAGTGTAGTATACTAGAGTGTAGTATACTAGAGTGTAGTATACTAGAGTGTAGTATACTAGAGTGTAGTATACTAGAGTGCAGTATACTAGAGTGTAGTATACTAGAGTGTAGTATACTAGAGTGTAGTATACTAGAGTGTAGTATACTAGAGTGTAGTATACTAGAGTGCAGTATACTAGAGTGTAGTATACGAGTGTAAGTATACTGGAGTGTAGTATACTAAAGTGTAGTATACTAGAGTGTACTATAATAGAGTGCAGTATAATAGAGTGTAGTACACGAGTGTAAGTATACTAGAGTGTAGTATACTAGAGTGTAGTATACGAGTGTAAGTATACTAGAGTGTAGTATACTAGAGTGTAGTATACGAATGTAAGTATACTAGAGTGTAGTACACTAGAGTGTAGTATATGAGTGTAAGTATACTAGAGTGTAATACACTAGAGTGTAGTATACTAGAGTGTAGTATACGAGTGTAAGTATACTAGAGTGTAGTATACTAGAGTGTAGTATACGAATGTAAGTATACTAGAGTGTAGTACACTAGAGTGTAGTACACTAGAGTGTAGTATATGAGTGTAAGTATACTAGAGTGTAGTATACTAGAGTGTAGTATACTAGAGTGTAGTATACTAGAGTGTAGAATACTAGAGTGTAGTATACGAGTGTAAGTATACTAGAGTGTAGTATACGAGTGTAAGTATACTAGAGTGTAGTATACGAGTGTAAGTATACTAGAGTGTAGTATACGAGTGTAAGTATACTAGAGTGTAGTATACGAGTGTAAGTATACTAGAGTGTAGTATACTAGAGTGTAGTATATTAGAGTGTAAGTATACTAGAGTGTAGTATACGAGTGTAAGTATATTAGAGTGTAGTATACGAGTGTATGTATACTAGAGTGTAGTATACTAGAGTGTAGTATACTAGAGTATAGTATACGAGTGTATGTATACTAGAGTGTAGTATACTAGAGTGTAGTAAACGAGTGTAAGTATACTAGAGTGTAGTATACTAGAGTGTAGTATACTAGTGTATTATAGTAGAGTGTAGTATACTAGTGTAGTATACTAGTGTATTATAGTAGAGTGTAGTATACTAGTGTATTATAGTAGAGTGTAGTATACTAGAGTGGGGTATGCGAGAGTTGAGTTTACTAGAGTGTAGTATACAAGAGTGTAGTATGCTAGAGTATACTAGGCAACACGTGGATGCATCATGCAACTGACGTCAGTGACACTTGCAGGACCTTGCAGACGCCTCGCTGGGAAGAACACGGACGCCCGCGCTGCTTCATCACTGGGAAGAACACGGACGCCCGCGCTGCTTCATCACTGGGAAGAACACGGACGCCCGCGCTGCTTCATCACTGGGAAGAACACGGACGCCCGCGCTGCTTCATCACTGGGGAGAACACGGACGCCCGCGCTGCTTCATCACTGGGAAGAACACGGACGCCCGCGCTGCTTCATCGCTGGGGAGAACACGGACGCCCGCGCTGCTTCATCACTGGGAAGAACACGGACGCCCGCGCTGCTTCATCGCTGGGAAGAACACGGACGCCCGCGCTGCTTCATCACTGGGGAAATCCAGCGGCCAGAATTCCCGAGGTTTGAAATTTCGGTGAAGAAAGAAGATAGTGTTGATACTGTTCTCGCAACGTAGGCACCACACGGTCATATATATATATATATATATATATATATATATATATATATATATATATATATATATATATATATATATATATATATATATATATATATATATATATATATATAATATATATATATATATATATATATATATATGTATAGTTATATATATATATATATATATATATATATGTATAGTTATATATATATATATATATATATATATATATATATATATATATATATATATATATATATATATATATATACTACTCTTGTCTTGTTGGGTAGATGAACACAAGCGATTAATTTGACATTTTATTGAGGCACTAAAATGTCACATTAGTTGCATTTGTATCTATTTACCTAATATTCTGTCGGTAATTCTAGCATCATTACTTCTCTCGTGTCTTGACTTTGGCGATACTCTGTTCTTGAGATTTATTGCTGCATGTTCTTGAGATTTATTGCTGCATGTTCTTGAGATTTATTGCTGCATGTTCTTGAGATTTATTGCTGTATGTTCTTGAGATTTATCGGATGCTCTTAAACTTTACTTGATGTTCTTATTGTATTCCCAGATGTTCTTAAAATTTATCAGATATTCTTATACGTTTCATTAAATTTTCTCAAAATCTGCCAGAGGTTCATTAGACTTTTATACTCATCATATGTTCATTTAGTTGCCTGTCTACACTATCACAAATTTCTATAACACATTTATCATCATCTGCCTATATTACCATTTGATAAATAGGTCCCAACTTTCCTGTATAAATTTACAGGCCTTTTTCCATATCATGCTTCTTAAACGACTGTCGAGTCGCCCTCAAAAATTTTTTTTTTTATATTATTTCAGACCATCAACTGGGTAAAGACTGATTCTCGTGGATCCACATTAGGACTTTTTTATTTCTTTTGTAACGGATTGTTTTGTCTTTCCAATAGAATGTTTATAATTCGTTGTAAACATTCACTCTTCATTCGTCGTTTATATTGTAATTTTTAAATTAGTTTTTTCGTGAGATACTATCGAAAGATTTTTTGAAATCCAAGTAAGCGCAGTCTGGCCATCGTCTTCCTTCTTGTGTTATTTTGGTTAGTATTCGACACTAACTCAGTGAAGTGTGTTTGCAGGAGCTTCGATCCCAATAGTTTGCTGTTGGTATTGGTGAAGAAAAGACATAGGCTGTAGATCAAGCTTTATTTAAGCAACATTTAACTGTGTGTAGAGCTTTATCAAGTCATGACTTTATAAAGCTCTAGACAATAAGAGTTTGTTCTGTAGTGTTCCTGTATAGAAGTTTGCTGACCTAAAATCTGTTTATTAGTTAAATTGCGTTTGCTAGCCTTTTAATTTATCGCAAAATTACAAAATTCCTAGCACCGTGGTCCATTTTATACCTATTCTTAAAACTGTGTATAGATGTTGTCTTTATCACTTCCTAATCCATATAATTTTTTTTCTTACCCCCACCCTCCCATCCCTGAACCTTAAGAAGTAATTCCCGATGTCTCTGTGAGTTACTTGCGTTTTTAACTTCCATCTATGAAGTCCTTCACCTCGAGGCCTGGTCTCAGACCTAGCCGCGGGGTCGTTGACCCCCGAAACACTCTCCAGGTAAACCCCAGGTAAGCCCTGCTTCCCGATTTTCACCATTAAGGTATTCCGTCCGTCACTCCCCATTGAGGTCCTCTGAGTACCTCCGGTTTTTTAATAGTTTTACCCACATTAGAAAGGTTCCGGAGTATAATCTGAAATTGGTTGAAATTGTCTCAAAGGGGTAAATTATCGTGATGCTCAAGTGATCAATCACATAACCCTAACTCCTTCCCAAGAGGAGTGAGGAGATGAGATGTGAAGCTGTGTAGTACTTCCAAAGTCAGAAGAGGGCGATTCTTGTTGGGACTCACTTTCAAAAATGTATGAAAAACTATGAAAGATACAATAAAAGTCGAAGAAGTAGAAAGGCCTTATAGATGGTCAATCTATAACACACTAGAAGCACATCCAGATCTCTTCAGTATTTCTTTGTTGGTGCGGTAAAAGGTTGTTATCAGGTATTGTTATTTTAGAATATCTTAAAAGAAATTTCCTTTGGCTCTAACATTAATCTCGCTGCAAACCTCTGCATTTTCTCTAGTTTGTCTTATCATGTTTGATCTGGTTTGGGTTCCGTGATGGTTGCCTAAAAAATCTATGAAGAATCTGATATGTCATAGAGATTTAATTTTCTGTTGAGGTTCCTGAATGCTGCTCTTAGATTCCTCAGTTCCTCTTAGGCCTCCAAAGCAATTTGGCTGATGTGTATCTTCAGGGTTTCTACTGATTATTATTTTAATTGACGTAAACAGGGAAATAATTCAGTTTCTTATTTCTGTTGATTAACGGCTCTCACAGTGCTTCTGCCCCCTCTCTCATAACCCACGGTGATGTATACTGTTGAAAATGCAGTCTCTATGGCATCCTTTTTAATGGAAACGTTTCGGTCCTGGGACCTTTGTCACTCCAAATGTACAAAGAGTAAGAAAAACATAAGCGTATGCATTAAAGAAAACTCCTTGAGTAGAAGTGAGATCTAGTGCCTTTTCACTTGATTGCAATGTCTGGTGTTGAGCAGAGCGATGCTCGAATGATAATCATGTTTGCAACGTGACGGAGATGCTATAACTTACTGATGTGTTACTGTATTTGTTATAGAAATGAGAGAAACTTCCAAACAATGACATCTGAAGAGATTTGGCTCTGTGATGACCATTTGTGCCTTAGTATACTTCATTAAATGTCCGTCTGTGTTCCTGTGGATCACTCACACGTTGCTAAGCTCGTCCCTGACGTGCATATATTTGTTTTTGTCAATGCTAGTAGACAAATTCCTGCTTGTCTTTCCAACGTAATTTCTTTTTCAGGGACCACATGGGATCATGCAGACACCAGGTGGAGTGTCGTGTAGATTGGTGTGTCCTGTAGACTGGTGTGTCGTGTAGGTTGGTGTGTCGTGTAAGTTGGTGTGTCGTGTAGGTTGGTGTGTCGTGTAAGTTGGTGTGTTATGTAGGTTGGTGTGTCGTGTAGGTTGGTGTGTCGTGTAGGTTGGTGTGTCCTGTAGATTGGTGTGTCGTGTAGGTTGGTGTGTCGTGTAAGTTTTTGTGTCGTGTAGGTTGGTGTGTCGTGTAGGTTGGTGTGTCGTGTAGGTTGGTGTGTCGTGTAGGTTGGTGTGTCGTGTAGGTTGGTGTGTCGTGTAGGTTGGTGTGTCGTGTAGGTTGGTGTGTCGTGTAGGTTGCCGTGTCGTGGACGCGAAAGCTGCGGTTGGTACCACGAGGCAATTGTTTACTGCCAGTCTCCGTGTTATATTGTTGGCTACTTCTAGTTATGGTGATCTCTAGTAGTTGCGCTTCGCCCTTCGTCGCCAGTCTTTTACAAAGATGGCAGGGAACTGAAGTATGGTAAATCCTTGGACTGTATACCTGCCTTCCTCCTCCTCTAGGATAATAGAACCTAGATATGTGGAGCGCTCAGGTGTTGAAAATGTGTCTATTCATCAGAACGTTGTCTGGACAAACGGTTAATCAGACATAAACCAAGCGATCAAATAGAATGAAACACACAAACAGAATGAACCTCACAATCAAATAGGGTGAACCAAACAAATAGAATAAGGCATCAATTACACACAAAACATAATACAAATAATAATAATAATACTCAGCTTTAATCTCCGGTTAGTGAGTCACTCACCGGGTCATTTATCAGATATAAATAAAAGAGTGTCAGAAGACAGTGCCCTCTTTCCTGACGGGACAAACATACTTTCAAAACTTTAACACCATCCTACGTTAAATCATCGTAATTTAACACCAATGTATACCTAAAACTAACAAGTATTTATTGCAAGGATTGAATAGGCATGCAAAACCGTAATAGAGAGCTTAATTTAAGGGAGGCTTTATTTTAGTCCTGTACTCACACGTGCAGTCAGAAGTGTGTTTGCTTATGGTGGATCTTAAAGTCAAAATTGTGGGCTGGTGTGACGGCATGAAGGCGTGAGGAGAGTCACGTAGCCGTTTCACACATCCCAGATAGTTCCTGGTTGACGCTATGCATGATGGTTGGTTGGTTGGTTGGTTGGCTGCTTGGTTAGGTTTGGTTTGGTTAGTTAGTTGGCTAGTTGACTGGTTCGTTGGTTGGTTTGGTTTGGTTAGGCTGGTTGTTTTGGTTAGTTGGTTGGCTGGCTGAGTGGTTGCTTGGTTAATTGGGTTTAAAGTTTATTGAGTCCATGAGGGTTATTAAGGCTGCACCTATAACTTCATCATCAGTCCAGAATACTTTAATCCCTAAAAAAAGTAGCGGGTACAGAAAACTCTCGTTGTATATACACTATGAGAGACATCTTTCGGTGTACATACCTTCACCATACACATATTACGAACACAGATAATAAATGGCCTGTGAGACCTGGTCGTAATGGGAATTGGAGCAAACAAACTCAGCAGTAGACTATAATGTATATTTGCCTTCCACTATATACAGGTATGTACAATATGTACAGATAGAATAATGAGTGTACACCACGGTGACAGATGGCAAAGCAGAACCCAGAGAGAGTGTACCGTACTCAACCAGCAGGTAGGCAAGTCTGCCAGTGCTTACCGCAAGTGAACCATGCTGCTTCAGCTTTGGCAGGCTTGCCTGTGATTGGTCAATGAACCAAGGTACTGATTTAACGACGGGTGCCCTATTGATCGATAAACCCTTAGCACCCGGTTCGCTGGTTGGGAGGCAGCCTATATGGGAGTGTGACATACGTCGAATAAATTGTAACATACTCTTTGATGCCACGCATCACAATGTCATTTACGAAGAATATATGTGTTATACTTAGAGAAGAAAAAACAATGCAAGCGTTAGCACTCAAATTTTTGTAGGTAATAAATAATTACTAATATTAATGACAATAATACTATTATTATTACTACTACTGACATTACCATTATTATTATTATTATTATTATTATTATTATTATTATTATTATTATTATTATTATTATCATCATCATCATAGGTAAGCGATAAATCGATAAGAGTCATACAGCGCTTGAGAAATGGAAGGTAATCAGAGTCCGACCCAAGGAAGGGGAATCTACAGTAGATGCAAATCTTCGAGTCAAGGGCCCTTCCCCAGCACTAAGGAACGCACCCTTGAAGAGAGGTAGTAAATAGAACGTGTGGGATATTTTCATGCGAGCTTCCGGAAGTCATTAATGGGTCTCCTCGGGTCATCTATCTTACACTTGCTCACTGACGTCAGTACTCGAACTGAGGAACACGTTTGTACTCAGTGTAATCCTCTAACGTTATCCAGTTCATTGGTTGGTTTAGTTAGATCATTTTGTTGAACCTTGTGATCCAGTTCACAGT
Source organism: Cherax destructor (assembly GCA_009830355.1). NCBI lineage: Eukaryota > Metazoa > Arthropoda > Malacostraca > Decapoda > Parastacidae > Cherax > Cherax destructor. Next base: position 190,369 of record WNWK01000113.1, on the reverse strand, counting down.
TGATTAATTATTATTAAAAAAAAAGAGTTGCATTTCAGTACTCGGGACCTCCGTACAGTGGCACTTAGCTCTGTTGGAACTGTATGAATTAACTGTCAGAGGTCGTAGCAACAGCGACCCATAACTCTGTTGGAACTGTATGAAGGAACGGTGAGAGGTCGTAGCAACAACGACCCATAGCTCTGTTGGAACTGTATGAAGGAACTGTCAGAGGTCGTAGCAACAGCGACCCATAACTCTGTTGGAACTGTATGAAGGAACTGTCAGAGGTCGTAGCAACAGCGACCCATAACTCTGTTGGAACTGTATGAAGGAACTGTCAGAGGCCGTAGCAACAGCGACCCATAACTCTGTTGGAACTGTATGAAGGAACTGTCAGAGGCCGTAGCAACAGCGACCCATAACTCTGTTGGAACTGTATGAAGGAACGGTGAGAGGTCGTAGCAACAACGACCCATAGCTCTGTTGGAACTGTATGAAGGAACGGTGAGAGGTCGTAGCAACAACGACCCATAGCTCTGTTGGAACTGTATGAAGGAACTGTCAGAGGTCGTAGCAACAGCGACCCATAGCTCTGTTGGAACTGTATGAAGGAACGGTCAGAGGTCGTAGCAACAACGACCCATAGCTCTGTTGGAACTGTATGAAGGAACTGTCAGAGGTCGTAGCAACAACGACCCATAGCTCTGTTTGGCAAAATATGAAGGAACGGTGAGAGGTCGTGGCATATTGAAATTTCCATAGAAATAGGCGAGGCTCTGTCCATATGCTTACCTGTTCAGTAAATGGCCAGATACAACGGTGCTAAATATGACTGATCAAGCGACATGAAAATCAGCAGTGGCACATTAATTAAAATGAGAAAACTGAGGTGAGCAGAGAAAACATCGTCGAGAACTAGATAAATTAGAGTACTTGCGAGAGTCTAAATACGTCGTTCCAGCAAGTCTGAAGTTTCAAATACCTGGACATAGTTATAGAGGTTAATAGCAGGTTATTATTATTGCATCATCAATCTCAAAGTTACTTACGGTGTAAACAGTTGGTCAAGTGTCTTCGGGGTGATGTTTGTAAACAATGTCCTGCGGTTTTTCGGAAGAAATATTCGCTGTAAAGAACTGAGTATTAACTCAGAATGACTGCAAAAAATTAGCTTGTTAAAAAAAAGACGGTTGTATAGATAATCTTTATTGAGACGTTTCGCCTGCGGAGTAGACTTCTTCAGTCTGTGAAGAAACCTGTGAAAATTAGCAGCAAAAATTACTATATATCGTCTCAAAAAGAGTTCGATAAACATTCTTGACACTGAAAAAATAAACACATAAGCAGTATAAATTAGACACATGTGCAACACTTGGGTATCTTTATTGTGGAAACGTTTCGCCACACAGTGACTTCATCAGTCCAATACAAAGAAGAAAGTAGTAATAAAAGGAGGAGTTTGAGGTAATCAGTCCCTCGGCCTGGAGTCGATGTGTTCAGTCCATCAATCTTGAAGTAAATACAATATAAGGCAAATAGAAGTTGCTTATATACTGTAGACAGGTGAGATGAAGCAGGAGGAGGCGGGTCATAGTGGTATCATCCACTAGTCGAAGTAAGTCCTTGTCCAAAGGTTTGGACAAATGTTGAAGAATTCCTTTGTATCAAGATCCCAAGAAGTTGCTGTGTCAGACAGGATGTAGATGAATGGTTCAGAGAACCGACAAGTTGTTAAATTAGACACATATGCACATATGCTTCATCTCACCTGTCTACAGTATATAAGCAACTTCTATTTGCCTTATATTGTATTTACTTCAAGATTGATGGACTGAACACATCGACTCCAGGCCGAGGGACTGATTACCTCAAACTCCTCCTTTTATTACTACTTTCTTCTTTGTATTGGACTGATGAAGCCACTGTGTGGCGAAACGTTTCCACAATAAAGATACCCAAGTGTTGCATATGTGTCTAATTTAACAACTTGTCGGTTCTCTGAACCATTCATCTACAAGCAGTATAATGTGATTCTTTATTGACAACGTTTCGCCCACGCAGTGGGCTTTATCAAGTCACAAACAGATCTACCTGGGTGAAAGGTACGAGAGTATATATAGGATGGAGTCAGGTGGATAATACTGCTTGTGTTTATTTTTCCATTGTGTCGGTATTCTATACCATTTATTTCCATTCTTAGCACTTTTATTTTTGGTAGAAGGAATCTTACTATTTTGTCTATGGTATAATCTACACAGGGTATGGCTGTGAGGACCTCGGTATTGTCACCATGATCTGAGAAAACACTGTTTTTATAATTCTGAACAAGTTTAAAATGACATTGTTTATGGCTAATCACTTTTGGATTCGCTTACGAAGAATATACTTGTCGTCACCTATGGGCACTCACCTATCTGTGGTTGCAAGCGTAAAGACTCAGCTCTTGTCCCCGCTTTTTCAACTTGCTACTTGCCAGATTCACTCCCTCCTATTCCCGTGGGCCTTATCATACCTGCTGTTAAAACTATGTACAGTGCCTGCCTTCACTACTTTTACATGGAGACAATTAAATTTCCTGTGACTGAAGAAATACTTTCTGACATACACAAACAGTGGAATAGTGAAAGATAAGATAAGCAGTCCCTCAGTTCTGATAGAAAGTGTTCAGTACCTTAGACTTGATCGATCGGAATATCATTACTGTTCTGGTACCTAATAAAATAAGTCACAGTGAGTTCAGCGGAAGAAATTAGTTACCACCAAGTAAGGAGATGTGTTCAGTCTATCGTGTCTTAAAAAGCAGAGCTGATTTACCTACAGCCATTGTATAATGCATAAGGCGAATATATATATATATATATATATATATATATATATATATATATATATATATATATATATATATATATATATATATATATATATATATATATATATATATATATATATATATATATATATATATATATAAGGCCCAGAATAGCCACATATCCTGCCTCTTTAGCTCTAAGAATATTACGAGAGTTTAAAAAAAAGACGTCGTGCGTCAGTGAGACACAATACAGCTAGTCTTCAAGACACACACAGGGAAGCTCTTTAAAAATGGTACGTGTTGGGCTGTCTTGTATTCCCTCATGAGAGGCATCCCTCAAGGCATGATGCTGAACCTTGACATGCTCCACATCGCGATCCTTAAATATTACTCCGGTACGAGTGTCTACATAAAGAGAGGTGGTGGTACTTAATGCCTGTGGTCACTATACCAGGGGTATATATTATATAGCACCAGTCAACATGATAATAATATTTTAGTACAAAATTAAAACCAAACTTATTAAATTAAAATAAATTTGAATATACGGCAATTAGGAAATTTCAAAATATTTAGATTCTAAAGTAATCACAAAATACTGTCAGATTATGTTAAATCAATTTATAAAGTACTAGGCCTGAGTGACAGACTACACAACTGACAGCACAGGATGTGTATCAGAGAGGTGTAATTCTTTCAGCGTTGATATGCTGACAGTTTACTTTAATCCCAAATTTAGAATTTAAAGTATTTATTTCTTGTGGGAAAAAAAGTTACGTAGTGGCCAACCCACACTCAGTATATACACCAGGGTGTATTTTACCTCAGCGTATAAGATAAGACTATCAAGTGCAACTGGGTTATATTTGATATCGGTCTTTCGAGTTAGGACGGCACCTATGCCAGTAAAACTAGCATGCATAGTAAGAAAAATAAAAGGCTTTTTGGGAAATCATTCTGGTCTGATTGTGAACAGGTCACGTGAAGATTTAATGGCCCATTAGCCAACCAACACACGATTCGTAGATATTAACTCACACTGATATTCTTAGTATCAGTGTGAGTTGGGTTTTATTTCTCTGGGGATAAGTGAACTGCGCGAATTCTTTCCACTTAAATATTAACTTGTAACCTTGAGTTTGTAAGTCCAAATTGCCACACTTGATAAAACACAATCATATATGGCTATTTTCAGTAATTTTATTGATGATACAATTATAAAACAATGGCAAATAAGATAACAGTCATTGGCCTGATCGTCTACCCTCGCAACCACTCAGACTAGAAAGGCCCAACTAACTTATTATGGCAACAAGGTGAGAGTGAGAGTGATAGATACTCCAGCCAACCATACGTGAGGTACTGCACAACTCTGCTTGATCCCTCAACATGAACATAAGAATAAAGAGCACTGCAGTACACCGTATCGGCTAGTGCAGTGCACCTTGTACTCCAGCTGAAATGTGTCAACGTAAGAGCAGGAAAGAGATAAGTAAAAAATAATTGAAAAGTCAGTTCGAGATAAACAGCCGGGTGTCAGTTGTCAGTGACAGCAGTCAGTGAATAAGTAGAAGAGTGAGCGGAGAAGACAGCAATGTACATTGATATTGTGATATAACCGGGCTTTCCACCTCTCACTCTTCCCTAAAGGTATAGTGAGGGCGGAAAGGAAAGAATTATAGGATAATGAAGGATCCCAAGGACCCTGGATAATCTACACATATCTTGCTATGTATGATAATTTATGTAACTGTATTTATGTGTACCTGTAGCTGAATAAACTTACTTATAAGTTAGAGTAAACAAACTCTTTACTCTGATATTGACTGAAAAATATCGATATATACTCCCTCCTTTCTTTTTTTGTTAGTGTGACTTTGTAAATGGTCCAATTCAGACCGAAACGTCGTTGTAGGCTCCTCTCTTCTAACATAAGAACATAAGAATGGAGGAACACTGCAGAAGGCCTACTGGCCCATACAAGGCAGGTCCTTATCAAAACCACCACTACCTAAGAATTTACTCCCGTACTCACGACACCAATCAAACCCAGCCCCTCCCACTCATATATTTGTCCAATCTCTTTTTAAAGCTACCCAAGGTCCTAGCCTCTATCACCCTACTCGGAAGATTGTTCCACGCATCTACAACTCTGTTCGAAAACCAGTACTTGCCTATGTCCTTTCTAAATCTAAATTTATCCAATTTAAATCCGTTATTTCTGGTTCTTAATTGGTTCGATATCCTCAGTACTTTATTAATATCTCCTTTGTTTATGCCCATCATCCACTTGTACACCTCGATGATATCTCCCCTCATTCTACGTCTCTCTAGAGAGTGGAGATTCAACGCTCTAAGTCTATCTTCATACGGGAGATTCCTTATACTGTAAATCATTTTAGTCATTCTTCTCTGTATGTTCTCCAATGAATCTATATCCATCCTGTAGTAAGGAGACCAAAACTGAGCTGCATAATCCAAATGAGGTCTCACTAGTGATGTATAGAGCTGTAAAATAACTTTTGGACTTCTGTTGCTTATACTTCTTGAAATAAATCCTAGTAATCTGTTAGCCTTATTGCGCACACTTAGGCACTGTTGTCTTGGCTTTAGATTCCTGCTTACCATGACTCCCAAGTCTTTTTCACATTCTGTATGATCAAGCTCTACTTCACCTAGTTTATAAATTCGAGGGATATTTTCATTACCAAGGACTAGTACCTTACACTTGTCCACATTGAACTTCATCTGCCACTTTTCACTGGTATCCTCAGAATGAATCATACGGCCTATTTTTGTATCATCAGCAAATTTACTCATGTCACTTGCAATTCCTTCATCAAGGTCATTTATGTAAATTATGAACAACAATGGGCCTAAAACTGATCCTTGTGGAACGCCACTAGTGACTAATCCCCATTCAGATTTGACCCCATTAATGGAAACTTTCTGCTTTCTATTGGTAAGCCATGCCTCTATCCATGCTAGAACTTTAACTCTTATACCATGAGCTGCCACCTTTCTTAAGAGTCTCTTGTGAGGTACTCTATCGAAGGCCTTACTGAAATCCAAGTAAACTATATCATATTCTTTATCTTTGTCTACTGCCTCAAATGTTTTATTGAAAAACGTCAGTAAATTTGTCAGGCAGGAACGACCTCTCGTGAACCCATGCTGAGATTCATTAATCAAATTATGTTCTTCAAGGTGACTTCTAATAATATCAGCTATAATTGATTCTAATAATTTGCCTACTATAGATGTGAGGCTTATTAAAGGGAAGTCGTGGTTACTAATGGGTGATTCAAGGTTTCTAGGTCTGTAGTCAATTATAGTAACAAGATTCGTCCACATCAGCGGGTTATTTGTGTAGTGTAGTGTAGGCATGCCTCTGGCAAGACAGTGATGGAGTGAATGATGATGAAAGTTTTTCTTTTTGGGACCACCCTGCCTTGCTGGGAAACGGCCGATGTGTTAATAAAAAAAAATCCTGGGAAAGTGTTAAACCCGTCACCAGACAATAGGTTTTAAAATATATTTCTCAGTGTTTATATTACACAAAGGAGCAAGATGTTACTTAGCTTCACAATTTTAAGCGTAAACTACGAGGGCAAGAAGTGTAAACCTAGGTGAAAGATCCACCACTTTGTAAACCTAGATGGAAGATCTACCACTGTGTAAACCTAGATGGAAGATCCACCACTTTGTAAACCTAGATGGAAGATCCACCACTTTGTAAACCTAGATGGAAGATCCACCACTGTGTAAACCTAGATGGAAGATCCACCACTGTGTAAACGTAGATGAACGATCCACCACTGTGTAAATCCACTGGAGGTCTTCCACTGTGCAAGCATCGTTCTGACCCTCGGAGATACCGTGGCGCTGAAGACAGTCACTACGTCAGCGATGCTCGTGATTTCTAGGAACTGAACACGTGCGTGTCGGCTGATGAGCCAAGCTCATTTCCTCACAAGAATAACAATGGTATCACCACAAATGGGAAGCAGACGTATGAAGGAGGAAAGTCTTTACTGGTAAATCGTTTCGCCCATGGAGAGAGGTAAGGGCTTTATCAAATTACCTGGGGAGGGGGTGAAACATTGTTCCAATAAATGCTTCGCTGCATTTGGTGTTTACTTTTACCACTTCGGTTGGTTAATGGGGTTTCAAACCTGTTCTAGGGTCAGTGAGGTTTCACGTAACCTTTTCTCCACCAGACAAGATTACTTTAATCCTTTGAATAGGGATTAAAGTAAACTCTCAGGTATATACGCTGAGAGAAATACACGTCTTAGTGTATAGATATATCTGTTTTGCCACTTCTCTTCATTTGGAAATATTAATGAGAAACTCACAAGCTTTGATTTAATGTTTAAAATCTCTAGACATTTCGTTCAAATTTATTCTCGTTTTTTTTTTTTTTTGTGGCTGAAGAATTGGTTTAAAAAGGACTTGGGTGGTAGAAGAAAGAATTACTATGCATTCAGGAAACCTCAGAAGTTACTCTATTTCATTTGAATTCTTTAAGGCTAAGTATTCCCAGTAAGTGCACTATGGGTTGTGTTGTGATAGGCCGCTTGTGTTGACCAAACACTAGGACGTATTTATTAGAAACCGAAGTGATCAAGGTCCAGGACTGAGACGTTTTCTAGTGTTGACCAAACACTAGGACGTATTTATTAGAAACCGAAGTGATCAAGATCTAGGACCGAGACGTGTTCTAACAAATATGTCTTAAGGTTTGCTCACGTGTCTTTCTAAACTAATTTGTCAGTGTCTATTACCAAGGTTTATGCCGGACGGTAGCGTTACTTTGTTTGCCTCACATTCCAGTCTACACAAGCTGACATTTCGCCAACCATTACGTGAAAATTACAAATCGAGGGACAGAGGACAAGAAAATTTGACCCTTCTCCAAGAGAGAGAGAGATATGCTGTTCACTACACCCGTGAGCATAGAAGAATGATCTAAAAAGAAAGCTTCACTAGTTAAGTTATGAGAGGGGTAGAACTCCTGTTATCCTTTGGTTAGTCGTGTAGTGAGAGTGAGTCTGACGCGCGGTGTGTGAATATGGGTTGAAGGCTAATGATTCTTATCTCTCGGACTCTTTATTTTCACAAGTGTGTGAAATCTGTGTTACATACGAGGTCAATTTTACAAAGTCTTCCTTACACTTAATTAAATTAGTTCAGCTATGCTGTCCACTGTTCTTGTAGTGAGTCAGAGTACTAAGATCTTAGTTACGGTGCTAACACAGATGTAGGGGGATGAAAGGGCTTGTCTATAGGACTGAATGGTGAGTGCTCACTCTGCCATCATGGGAGTGCGCGAACTCCGAGAGGTTTAGACGTCTGGAGTTGTCCCTCTATCTTCTAGCTTGACTTTAGTCTTGTTAGGTTCGCCCAGCAACTGGCCCTGCACAAGCTAAGTCTTCGTCGCATCTGCTTCATCTCACATTACATATGATCAAAACACTGTGCTGATCAAAATGTGTGCTATTCTTGCCGATCAAAATGTGTGCTATTCTTGCCGACAATATAAGAGAAATAAACATAAACCACTTAGGACGTGTCGGTCCTAGGACTTTGATCACATCAAATGCATGTATGGCCGGAAGAGACAATGAACAGGCATAAGGTTTCAAAACTACTAATGTAATCCTTAATAAATAATACCCTGATAGCTTCAAATATACCTGCATTTGAAATTATCAAGGTTCCTGGGACCTTGTATGTAATCATTCATGTTTATTTTTCCTTCTTTCCCTTGCCAGTCAAAACCACTGAGCATTCTGACACACTTGTTCCTCTTTCCAAACTAACCATTAAGTGTTGATCCACCTGCTCCATTTACTAGTCTAGAGGCAGCTTAACTTCAGCTGTGGTTAAGATCTATTGTTCCATACACACCTCCAAATACTCCCTTCTTTGCCTGCTTGTGTAACTGGCAAATCATGGTGCTGCCTGAGGGTCGTAACTATTGTTGTACCAGCCTTTGCTGCTTTCACACTTGGGTCTGTGAATCAGCCTTGTTTCCGTTATTAGTTGATAAAAACGGAGGCAGCAACTGGAGGCTTCACTTAAAACAAATTGCTGGTACTTGTGCGCATTTATTAACTACTTCCTGTAATTACCATACCATCTACTATAATAATATGCTCCTGTTAAATGTTCACTATCTGCTGTTGTTGCTGTCCTACTCCAGTCAAGACATCAGCCTGTTGCTGTTGGCTGTTATCTGCTGAAGGATGGCCAGCCGTTCTAACTTCTGGTGCGCATTTTCCACTGCTACTCACACATCTTTGCTCTGTTTCTGTAATCCCATTCCTGACACCAGCGTAAGTGTTTGAGGTCCTGGCAAGACACAGCTGTTGATCACAAGCAGTGTACCCTCCAAGCTGCGAGCCTGCGCAGTAGCACCCCCGACAATTAGGTAAAGAACGCACATTGTCAGAAATGGCGACTGTAGTCGAAACGGCGACTTGTGCTTTCATTATGGTGGAATAAATTGTATAGTCAATCTCTTTTTAAGTACTTGTGTATGGTAACTTTAAATACTGCATTAATTCTGTCAAGATTACTTGCTTGTAATGGCGATACACATCCTCGCATTCTGTTGAAAATTGGCATAAAATACGAACAAGTTGATGATTAAGACATATGTAACATTGTTGATAGAATTATCGACAATATTTTAGGTAAAAGGACCACAATAAAATGTAGCATTAGTTACACTTGTGTTTTTTTACCTAACAAGACATAAGTGCAACAGTTGGGTATATTTACGTGTCTCCTACACAGTAGGCTTTTTCAGTCACATATAGAGGCAGCAGATGATGTAATCAGTCTAACCCTGGATGATTACCTTGTACTGATTACATCATCTGCTGCCTCTGTATTTAACTGAAGAAGTCTACTGTGTAGGCGAAACGTTCAATAATAATGATATCCAACTGTTGCACATGTGTCTTAATAATCAACAGCCTCGCATTGTGTAGATTCTCATACATATGGTAAAATTCATTTTGCAAATAGATAAACAAAACTGAGGGAACATATTCACACTGTGTATCTTGTCCGATGTTTCGTCCGTGTTCCAGGTACTTGGTAAAGCCTCGTGTAGGCAAAACGTCGTATTAATAAAAGTCTCCTTTTGCTGTGTCTTTATCCCACTTTTCGGCTACGCAAAACATCGACTACCAAGGCACTGTGTTTTTCAAGACTGTACCTTGAGAAACCTCGCTTCACGGGCGAAATGTTACCTATAATAAGAGTTGATGAAACGATTTAGCAGGCTGTTGTCTGTCCAGATCGCACACACACAATATACTTGCACTGTCAAACATGCTACAGGATATAAGCACCGAGATGCATATTTCTCTGAGCGTATATATGCTGAGAGTTTATTTTAATCTCTATTTTAGAGATTAAAGTGTTCTTGTTTGGTGGCGAGAAGGTTACTTACAGCATTAATGACCCCAGTAGTTTATGGGCTTCAAGACCCATTAACCAACCAAACATGTCGATAATGCTATGATGCTGAGTGGTACAGATGTGTTTGTTGAAGGAATCACCACTGTGTTTGCTTAAACATCTTGCTACTGTTACGCCTACTGTTGTTGCAGGTGCTGTTGAAACAGTATTGCATCTTTCGCTGCTACTGAAGGTGTTGCTGTTATTGTTGTTGAAACGCCAGACTTTAGTTACCGAAGATGCTACTATTGCATTATTGTGCTGGAAGGAAGAGTTTTCTGTCGCTACTGTCGTTCCAGTAATCTGGAACCTATACGGATCATATTGGCCCACAACTTAAGTTACGCTTACGTTTATCTACGATTTGATTTGTTCTTATATACCACCGTCTAGAAAGGATGCTATATTTTCTCACGTGCGATGGAACACTTTACTGCTCTACAATAGCTCCAGATGGTGCGAAGTACTGATTACCTCAAACTCCTCCTCTATTTCGACCATTCTTTTTTGTATTGGACTGATGAAGCCACTGTGTGGCGAAACGTTTCCTCAGTAAAGATTCCAAAATGTTTCAAAAGTGTCTCATTCTTCATAGATGAGATTGTTCTTTAAATGGGAAGAAGGAATTCACTCCATTATATTAATAATTAATTACTTTTCAAAATTACTCTTAAATTACTGAGATATTTAGGATTTTTATTGATGTCTTCTTGGGTTAAAATGACTTATTACCGACAAATATGAAGGAAAAACTTACTGAACAAGCTTTCTTGGGACGACGTTTCGTTCTACACAGATTGAATCGTCGTCCCATTCTATAACTGCTCAGCTAATTTTCATTTCTCAGACTCTTTTTTTAGCCACCGTAACAGAGGCTAATGAGGAAAGTTTGTGGTTAGCAACACACATTGCCTCTGCCTTGGGTAGTCCCCGGTGTCACTATTCCAAGAACCCTTCAACCTCCCCAGCTAACGTTCTCAGTAATTGCTCTCAATACACACGCTAGTTTGCATATTAAGACACGGATATATTTTTTATTTGGTTTGGGGGGGGGGGTTGTGTGGAGACATCTAAATGTCACTTAAGTGAACCGATAAGTCTTAAGGCCCCTTAGTAAAGATATATTTAATACGTTAAACACGACATTGATCAGGCCAATAATAATAATGGAGTACACAGCACTTAAGAAAACATTTAGAAGCTTAAAAGTGTATTATTATTATTATTATTATTATTATTATTATTATTATTATTATTATTATTATTATTATTATTATTATTATTAAATCTATGGAAGGCAATCAGATTCGATCCAAAAAAGGAGAGGACGAGTCTAATTCTTTGCATCAAGAACCCTTCAGCAGCACCAAGGAACCTCCCTAGAGGGGTCGGAAAGAGTCTAAAAAATCACACCAGGTAGCATCACTGAAATAAGCACTTTGAATAACTTTAAAAAAATGCATAGAACAGGTACTGTGAGTGTGAGTGGGACCTGCCTGAAAAGACTACACCATTGGGACATTGGGACTACCTGAAGAGACTACACCATTGGGATTGCCTAGAGAGACTACGCCACTAGAACTGCCTGAAGAGACTACGCCATTGGGACTGCCTGAAGAGACTACACCATTAAGACTGCCTGAAGACTATTCCATTAAGACTTACACTGTTACGAGAGACTAAAGGAACTGAGCCAAACTACCATAGAAGACAGAGCGTAAAGGTAAGACATGTTTACGACTTACATGATACTCATAGGATGCAGAGGACAGCTTGTGGATTGCAAAGACCAGGAAGAAAGGCAACATACGTAGAATATTATAGATAAATCATAGGAACGTTAAGTCTGTTCGGTATTAAGTTGGTAGCGAAGTGTAAAGAATAAATGAGAGTGGTGGAGGTAAATTCCAAACACAGTTTCGAAGTAGGTATCAGAAAGCCTATGAGAATAGTAATGCAAATTCTAAATGGTTGAAGAAACGGGGCCAGGAGCTGCGAACCAAACTGCATCCCTTTCACCAGCAAACATAAATTGCAGAATGCAACCGTAAACAAAAGCAAGATATGTGAAAAAAACACTGATGTACATTTCAGAACATTAGAGGAAACGTTTCGCCATTAGTGGCGAAAAGTTTCCTCTAATAAATGTCCTGAACTGTACATGTCTTTTCCCACATCTTGTCGTTAGCGCCATACCATTTCTCCAAAGCAATGTATGTTTTAAGGTCAAAATTAGACAGTCTATAGCAAATCGCTGGAGCGTCTTGAGGAATAGTAGACACGAGTCCCTGACGGTGCAGCAAAGATCATTGCAATGAATGCGTCTCACTCTCCTTGCTGTCCATGACATCTCGCTATTTACAAGCTGACAGTACACAGTCGAGGACTGCACCCACCAGAATCTTATCAACTCACTGTGACAGTCTCAACGATTCATTGCTCTCATAGTGGCAGTGGTCATAGTCACTTATAATTACACTCCACTGCAACTTCTGGCTTACCGAACCATCCCAGAAACAATTAAAGAAAACATCAGGTGATGTGGATTAATTCTGACGGTTGGTTGGTTAATTTGGTTTCTAGTTTATATACTAAATAAAGGATCTTTAAGGCTGCATGTCACTTGTCCACCAGTCAAGAATACTTCACTTCCAAATACGGGCCTATGGGAATTAACCTATACGAGAATATATTTTGTACATGTACTGTTATTCTCAGTGTACACATATCAAAAGGGACACGCTCAAAGAGTATATATAAAGTGAACTTTCTGGGGTAGGTAGGTTGGTTTGCCGGGCGTGTCCCAGCCCCTGTCTTCTCCACGAGCGCTACTCTCTGAGATGATGATGGATGATTGGTAGGAGGGCTGTCACGGGTCTTTTCCAGATGGCAACCTGTCTGGGAATCAGTTTTACTTCTTGTGTTATCACAACAAACAGTCGTCAGGCACTGCCAATAGCAACTTGCTCTTCGTAAGGCTAGAAATACTAACCAAATTACTTTGCTAACACATATACGTTGTACATGTACTTGTAGAAATAAAGATTATTATTATTATTATTATTATTATTATTATTATTATTATTATTATTAGTAGTAGTAGTAGTAGTAGTAGTAATATTATTATTATTAACATGAAGCATGGTATATGCATCCTGGTGAAGGATTTCTGATCAAAGGAATTTGAGGTACCTCTCCCTTCCTTAGATCAAACTTTGACTGCCTTCCTTTCCCTATGACCTTCCCTATTACCTGCCTTCCTTGCCTATGACCTTCCCTATTACCTACCTGCCTTCCTTGCCTATGACCTTCCCTATTACCTGCCTTCCTTGCCTATGACATCAACGTGTTTAGTGATTCGTTATGGGCATAATAACAACAATAATAAAGTGTCGTACTAGTCATGATAGTTCAGTAACTCACAAGCGAATTACGACTTGATGACTAAGACATCTGCAACACTTGGGTATCGTTTTTTACCATGAAGATACCCATGTGTTGCACATGTGTCTTATTCATCATACCCAAGTGTTGCACATGTGTCTTATTCATCATACCCAAGTGTTGCACATGTGTCTTATTCATCATACCCAAGTGTTACACATGTGTCTTATTCATCATACCCAAGTGTTGCACATGTGTCTCATTCATCAACTTGCAAGTTTTTTATGCCCTTAGTAATATGTCTCATGGCGTTACTAATTAAAATGCGCAAAATCTGTAATAACTATATTGATCTCGTTTAACTCATTCATGCAACAAATTTAGCACATTCCCAGACGCTATTATCTCTCCTCCCGTCTTGGGTTTAGATACAAATATCTGAGTTGTTTGCATAAGTTTTCTCAACACTTACATTACAATGCACTTGAATGGGAATTCCATGAAGACTTTAGGGAAAAACCATGAAATATTTCATCCCAATGAGAAATATATCAGGATAATTATCCCAACTTCCGGTTTTTTTTTTTTTTTTTTTAAATATCTTTTACAAGGTTTATTTGGTCAATCTTGATTGTTTTATTTTGGTTTAAATCACCTATGCCAATAAACCCCGGAACGGGTGGGGTTGAACCTATGATGTGTGAGTCGTAAAACTCCAGGCCAATATATATTTTGTTAAATATATAAAAAAAATATTTACAGGTATGCTACAGAATCAAATGATGATTTAACCAGGAATAAACCCTGAAGCTGTGATAGGTTTATTTATTTTTATATATCAAATTAAATATTTTTTATATTGTAGATGAGCATCTATTTATTTTTATTAATTTTAGGCGCAGATAATGACTGGCCTCCCAGTCAGTTAAGTCAGTATAGTTCTCAGTGACATCATAACTACATCTGTCTTCAAGACGTCAGCCATCACAACTGTCTTTAAGAAACCCTGAGAAAGCAGAGCGACGACGGTTAAGAAAACTGACTTCAAATCCCCCCCCTCCCGCCTGCCTCGTGTCACGACTTTTTTAAAAAAAAAAGGGGAGGGGGGAGGGTCACGTTAATATCTCAGAGCTGAGATCATCATATCATCAGAATGATGGGCGTTCAAGATCGTGTTGTACCCTCGGCCAGGACTCATCTGCTACATACTACAATCAATGAATCTTTAGTGAGTTTATGGACAAACAGGTACACATAACCTGGAGTATACCTGGAGAGGGCTTTGGGGGTCAACGCCCCCGCGGCTCGGTCTGAGACCAGGCCTCGTGGTGGATCAGGGTCTGATCAACCAGGCTGTTATTACTGGCCGCACGCAAACTAACGTACGAATCACAACTCGGTTGGTCAGGTACTGACTTTAGGTGCCTGTCCAGTGCCTTCTTGAAGACAGCCAGGGGTCTATGGTAATCCCCCTAATGTATGCTGGGAGGCAGTTGAACAGTCTTGGGCCCCGGATACTTACTACTTATTGTGTTGTCTCTCAGTGTACTCGTGGCGCCGTGCTTTTCACTGGGGGAATGTTGCATCTCCTGCCGAGTCTTTTGCTTTCATAGGGAGTGATTTTCGTGTGCAAGTTTGGTACTAATCCCTCTAGAATTTTCCAAGTGTATATTATCATGTATCTCTCTCTCCTGTGCTCCAGGAAATACAGATCAAGGGCCTTCAACCGTTCCCAGTAATTTAGGTCCCTTATCGTACTTATGTGTGCTGTGAAAGTTCTTTGTACATTCTCTCTCCAGGTCAGCAATTTCGCCTGCCTTGAAGGGGTCAGTTAGTGTACAGCAATATTCCAGCCTAGAGAGAACAAGCCATTTGAAGAGAATCATCATGGGCTTGGCGTCCCTAGTTTTTTTCCTAGCAGATGCGGTAGATACATTGTTGTGGTTTTTGAAGGCGAGGTCCTCTGACATTATCACTCCCAGGCCCTTCACATTACTTTTTCGCTCTATTGTATTATTAGTATTTGTCGTATACCCTGATATGGTTTTAATTTCCTCAGGTTTACAATATCGGAGTAGTTGAAATTTATCTTCACTGAACTTCATATTGTTTTGAGTGGCCCATTTGAAGATTTGGTTGATATCCGCTTGGAGTCTTGCGGTGTCTTCGACGGAGGTCACTGCCATGGCAATCCGGGTGTCATCCGCAAAGGAAGACACGGAGCTATGGCTTACATAAATACAATTATCATACATAGATTAAATTACCTAAGATAATCCAAAAACGTCAATGACTAATTTTCATTGGGGTCCTTGAATGTAAAGAATGGTGGCAACAATTTACGCTACAAACCCATCGAACTACCACAAAGCATACATAACTAATTACATTCCAAATAAATCATACGCAAATTAGTTTAAAAGAAAGAAAGCTAAAAAAATGTGTGATACACAACTCATCTTGAGCCCCAGTCGACTTGATTCTGTATGAAGCGGCTAGCAACTGGGCACAGACCTGCCCATCCACCACAAGAATATAAATACAAAGCTCTTTTATCACACTGACAGCAAATTCCTTGCTTATTCCACACCTACACATACGACAGAACGGTTGAACTCGTTTATAATTCCGTAAACGTGTGCACTGAAAGTAGCTGAATGTGTATGAATTGAATGAGTGTGACTTTTAAATTGGGGTAAAAATATAGCCTTGTGAAAAAGTTGTATAGCAGTTTCTTAATACTGTGTTCGTGTTTACAGAATTTGCATAATAAATCATTTGGGAAGATCACGTGTACAGACATATGTAAAACAGGTTACAACATCCGCTTGTTTTGTTTATAGAGCTGAGAGCAAGAAAGTGGTGCTTTGTGAGCGCCTTGGGTAAGAGTATCATGTAACGTGAAGGCAATGAAAGCAAAAGTGGCCGGTGTCTCCTCTGCGACCTATAGAGAGGTGGAGCCGCTGTTACCGGGCGAAGAGCGGCGCCAGTCTGTCTACCAAGTGACGTACACCACAACATTGTTGAAGAACAAGCCAGGCGCTGCTGCTGCCACTCCCACCATAACCACACACACACACACACACACACACACACTGAAGTAGTGGAGGCAGGATCCATACATAGCTTTCAGAAGAGTTATGATAAAGCTCTTGGAGCAAAGGAGTGACTGGACCTAGTAGCGACCAGCGAAGATGCCTGAGATGCAGCCTAAATGACCTCCCGTGCAGTCAATATATTTTCAAACCTAACAAACCCATTAACTAACTAAGGTCTACATAGATTCCAACTTTCCCTATATGTGTTTCAATGGCAAACAATTATCTCTTAAACTTATGTTCCAATCTTTTTAAATTTTGCTTACAGTTCATTTGGTAATCAAAGCCCATATAATTGCGGCCAGTAAACAATTTTCTGAGAGAATTAGATCCACTGAGAATGAAGTCACAATCCCGCTGCTGGAACAATTCACTTGCGACTTGATAATGGTCCAGAATGGGCCGAAACGCCGTCATAAGTTGCCTCTCCTAAGTGCAAATTTACGATGGATTCAATCCACTGATATATCCATAAAAATATTTTAGAGGAATGAGAAAATCTCCTTGAAAATAACATACTGGGTCTTGAACACCATCTTTCGTTCGTTCCAACACGGCATATCATGTACCAACATGGCATATCTTGTACCAACACGGCATATATTGTACCAACACGGCATATATTGTACCAACACGGCATATATTGTACCAATACCTGGAGTATACCTGGAGAGAGTTCCAGGGGTCCACGCCCCTGCGGCCCGGTCTGTGACCAGGCCTCATGTTGGATCAGAGCCTGATCAACCAGGCTGTTACTGCTGGGCGCACGCAGTCCAACGTACGAACCACAGCCTGGCTGGTCAGGTACCGACTTTAGGTGCCTGTCCAGTGCCTGCTTGAAGACAGCCAGGGGTTTGTTGGTAATCCCCCTGATGTATGCTGGGAGGCAGTTGAACAGTCTTGGGCCCCTGACACTTATTGTGTTGTCTCTCAACGTGCTAGTGGCACCCCTGCTTTTCATTGGGGGGATGTTACATCACCTGCCGAGTCTTTTGCTTTCGTAGGGAGTGACTCGCGTGTGCAAGCTTGGTACTAATCCCTCGAGAATTTTCCACGTGTATATAATAATGTATCTCTCCCGCCTGCGTTCTAGGGAGTACAGGTTTAGGAACTTCAA
>WNWK01000113.1:157500-167500 GCA_009830355.1 Cherax destructor | reverse complement strand
GTGAGTGTGATACAGGTGAGTGTAATACAGGTGAGTGTGATACAGGTGAGTGTGTATACAGGTGAGTGTATACAGTAGTGTATACAGGTGAGTGTATACAGGTGAGTGTATATGAGTTATCAGGTGAGTGTGATACAGGTGAGTGTATACAGGTGAGTGTAATACAGGTGAGTGTAATACAGGTGAGTGTGAATACAGGTGAGTGTAATACAGGTGAGTGTAATACAGGTGAGTGTAATACAGGTGAGTGTGATATACAGGTGAGTGTGATACAGGTGAGTGTAATACAGGTGAGTGTGATACAGGTGAGTGTGATACAGGTGAGTGTGATACAGGTGGGGTTTTGGTGATGACAGGTGAGTGTATACAGGTGAGTGTGATACAGGTGAGTGTATACAGGTGAGTGTAATACAGGTGAGTGTAATACAGGTAGGAGTGTGTATACAGGTGAGTGTAATACAGGTGAGTGTACGGTAGTACAGGTGAGTGTGATACAGGTGAGTGTGATACAGGTGAGTGTAATACAGGTGAGTGTGATACAGGTGAGTGTGATACAGGTGAGTGTAATACAGGTGAGTGTGATACAGGTGAGTGTAATACAGGTGAGTGTGATACAGGTGAGTGTGATACAGGTGAGTGTGATGATCAGGTGAGTGTAATTACAGGTGAGTGTGATACAGGTGAGTGTAATACAGGTGAGTGTGATACAGGTGAGTGTATACAGGTGAGTGTATAGGTGAGTGATACAGGTGAGTGTGATACAGGTGAGTGTGATACAGGTGAGTGTAATACAGGTGAGGTAAGTACAGTGAGTGTATACAGTGAGTGTAACAGGTGAGTGTGATACAGGTGAGTGTAAATACAGGTGAGTGTACAGGTAGTGTAATACAGGTGAGTGTAATACAGGTGAGTGTAATACAGGTGAGTGTATACAGGTGAGTGTAATCTGTACAGGTGAGTGTATACAGGTGAGTGTGATAAGGTGAGTGATACAGGTGAGTGTAATACAGGTGAGTGTAATACAGGTGAGTGTAATACAGGTGAGTGTAATACAGGTGAGTGTAATACAGGTGAGTGTAATACAGGTGAGTGTAATACAGGTGAGTGTAATACAGGTGAGTGTGATACAGGTGAGTGTAATACAGGTGAGTGTAATACAGGTGAGTGTGATACAGGTGAGTGTGATAATTGAGAGAATACACTGGACTGAGTGAAAATTCGAAATTTATGTTATAAAATAGATTTCCAGCAGGATGGGTTTATCATGAATGTTAATATTGGTAGAACTACCGAAAATATGTTAGTAAAAAGGACACAAATGTAACTAATACGGCATTTAACTGTGGCAACGTTTCGCTCTCCAGACGTACATGTTTCCTTTCGCCTGTCATCATGAACGTAATTCAAAGCTGCCATCCCATTGCCAAAATATGTAACTTAAATTACAGTTGAACCCACCAACAATCTACGACGGAGTACGACACTTAAATACAACTTTTGCCATTAAATTGTTGACAATTCAATACGACTTTTGCCATTAAATTATTAAGTATGTTAAGCAACATTCCTAACTGAGACATCAAAACTGCCCTTAAAGGTCACTATCAAGGAAGAAGCTGAAAAAAATCGTAATGATATTGCAAGCTGCTTAATTACCATAGTCCGTCAGTGCAGGAAGAGCATGGAAAGGTGTCGTCAATGGTAAGAAAGTGAGATATAATGGTCAAAATAAACGCAAAACGAGACAGCAGGAGAAATCGCTAACTATAATTATGAGTAAATACTTAATTGTCAACACTGAATCTGATAGATCTGACACACACACATACACACACACACACACACACACACACACACACACACACACACACATATATATATATATATATATATATATATATATATATATATATATATGCATATATATGCATCTTGGGAGTGTGTACCGCACTCTGGCGTCCCATATGAAGAAGCGGCCATTCGAAATTCATTTCTCCCCCCTGACCTCAGAAAAATAATTAATCACTGGCAAATAATCTGGATGCCATCCTCGTCATGTTGTTTATGTAGTCTGTTTTACTTTGTCCTTAAAGTGACATCTGAGGGAAGTAGTTTGAATTTACTTTTAGCTTTATTAGCTAACCATGTTTCCTCGTAGTTTATTGGTGGTCTCTTGCGGGTAATTGGAAAAATATCCAATAACGAATTTTTGTTTATACTGTTAGAGGGATGTGTACCATTGGCTGGTCTTCATGTGGATATCGTGATGGACACAATGGCTATTGTGAGTCTTTTACACAAATCAGCCTGACTTCAATACTGAGCTAACTGCTAGAATCAATAATAGCGGATATAATTAGAAGTCGCATTAATAAACACTGACTGATTTTTTTTGAGTTGTTGCATTTATTCACACGGGGTCGGTCTTGCCTCACAATTTCACTTCTGCAGTAAAAATATTTGAGACAGTGAGCAGTGATTTAAGTAAGGATTTAAGTAAGGTTTTTGATAGTCCTATATAAAAGACTCGAAGGACGTAGCAACAAACGGTACGGGAGGGCAAAAAATATTTCACTTTATTGTGGCTAAAATATTTGATCAACTAAATCTAGTCTGTTGTTACTGAGAAAACAAAAGATTATATTATCTCTCAAAACATTATTATATTGTTTTTTTTTAACGTTTAATTATTAATAATAAAGTTATTGATTTCAACTTCTTATCTACCTACTCTTTTCTGAAAAGGATTTTATTTATTATTAATAAGTATTTTCTTACAGGCGGAAGAGTGACTCATCAAAAATATAGATATCTAGAGCCTGGTCATATTATTTGGTAAATACGTGACTCTTCTGGTAACATTAGTACAAATAAAGGAAAGATTCTGTGCGTGTGAGTTAACTTGTCTGGGTAACACGAGCGTCTCACCGACTTATCAACGATATATGTGATAGTAAAAAAAAAAAAAAAAAAACTTACCATACCACGGGTGGGGTTCGAACCCGCGGTCAGAGAGTCTCAAAACTCCAGACCGTCGATGTGCAGGAAAAAGACCCGATACGGGACAGTCGGTCTTTGAGTTTTAAAGTAATGTTAATGTTCATTTCCTGTGAAATATTTTTCGTTATGATATACAGAGTGTAACATGTGTCAACTTTACTGGTATTTATTCAATAAAAAACTACAAATTAAGAAAAAATAGAAACTATAGAATAACATTGTGTAAACAAGGATTTTGTTCAAGAAAGACCCATATTTAAACCATGTATTTCGGAGGAGGTTTATCGACCCACGCGCAATTGATATGCCTTAATAAGCCCAACAAAGCAATTAGCTATTAATAGGTAGCTGAGGTGAGTGTGGGGTCGCCCAGCAACAAGGCAACATCCTGTTTCTAGTCTATTGACGTCATTTCCTCAGCACGAAGTAAATGTTCTCTGTTTAGATCGTCACGTTAAAATATTCGGGTCATTCCATATTTACATGACCATAAGCCCTGATTACTGCCTATTATATAAACTATCATATATATATATATATATATATATACATAAAGAGTAATAAGTAAGCTGTTATATATAAATCTTTATATGTAAGCTACTATATATAAACCTTTAGTACAGCTTATCATATAAACTCCCATATATAACCCTTCAGTGCAGTCAACCTTGTAATCTACTATATATATCTCCAGTATAGTTAGTATACCATATAAACCTTGAATATACTCTAAAGTATAAACTATCAAGTAAAACTGCTAAATAAACTTTGAGTATCGCTTTCTATATAAACTACTATATAAACATCGAATACAGCTTTCCATACATATGTATAACAAGTTACTAATGCCATTAAAGACATTTCTTAATGGAATTAAATATATAACTTTGCCCCCTCGACCCAAAAAAAAATACATAAAAATACATACGGTGTTTAAACCAATAATGAATATTTGACAAGAATTTAATGTGTCTCATGAAAAATGAAATTCTAGAATTTGATATTCATGGTAACATAGTGTGTAAATTTTACAATTTTTAAATGTTTTCTTGGGCTAATTGCTTTTGAATTACTGCATACGAAATTATTGGAGAGTAAATATCGTGTCTAATTGAAAGAGACATATACACTGAGGCGTAGTATGGAGAAACGTGCGGAGTTATACGAAAGCTTTATTGAGGACGTATCGCCCACACAGTGTTTTCTTTATCAAATCACGCTATAAAATGCCAGTGTGGGCGAAACGTTGTTATTAGAGGTTCCGTATAACTACATTTGCCTCCTTACCATCGTGTCGATACCTCATACCATTATAAACACTAAAAGACATAGCAAACCTAGATTAAGACAACGTTTCGCTCGGAGAGCTCCACACGGCGCGAAATGTTATCGATTGCTTGTTCTTATCTCAGAGTGTTTATATCAGCCATCCATAGATAACCTGTTAATACGCAAGAGCCTATTTACACTCCGTGCGATCAAATAATACCATTTACCCTTTGTAAATTAGTGAAATTGTAAATGATCCCATTTGTGAATGATTGCATTTGTAAATAAATAATTCTATTTGTAAATGATCGCATTTGTAAATGACTTTTATGTATGATTGTATTTGTAAATAATTATATTTGTAAATGATCGCATTTTTAAGTAACATTTGTAAATTATAGCTTCGTGAATTATCGCATTTGTAAATGATCGTTTTTTTTAATTATCACTTTTGTAAATGATCGCATTTGTTAATTATAGCATTTTTTTAATGATCGCCTTTGTAAATAATTGCATTTGCAAATGATCGTGTTTCAATTGTTGGTGGGTTTTCCTTTTAACTTACCCCAACTTCCATTATCATATCAATGACTATCACAGTTGACTATCATAGTAGGGCTTCGTCTGTAGCTGGTCAGTAGAGGTTAAAAATAACGCCTTATTTTTCAAGCCATAAGAAAAAAAAATAATTTCTCCTAACGAAAAAAAAATGTTCACATACCTCTTCCCGATGACGCTTCTCATATATTATCATCCTAATTTTCTTCATTTCGTGTTTGTACTATTATCAGTTTCGTTCATATCTGAATATTTACGATTCGTGGAGTAAGAATAGGCTTATTTATAATTATTTATCGAGGGTAAACGAATTTATTGTAGAATGCGATTTTTTATCTAGATTTGGCTTTGAGTATTTTCTCTTGAGATCAAAAGTTACAGTAGTAAGCCAACCAAAAAATTAATTACTGATAATACGAGGTGAAAGGCCCAATGGTCAATCGCTTCAACCTTAGCAACTCCAAAGACCAACTCATCCAACTTGAGCCGTCAATTCTGTTCACTTTGGAAAAAGAAAAGTCCGGCTCTTCATCCTTCCCTCTGATGTCCTCATCAAGTTTGACGATCGTTTCAGAAAGCCCACTAACAAGAGTACTCTGATTCGTTTCTCAGACCACTAAACCAGGTCTACAAACAGGCTTTCCTTACGTGCCTTCCGGATTTGAATCAGTGAATTCCTACAAATTAATATTTAAAAAGCTTTCTCCTACCACAGATTTCCTCTGCACATCACTCTTGCAAACATAGTTCCCAATTATTCTGTCAAGGGACGATTATTACTTCCCACTGGAGCTACGAAAGCAACCATAACCCCTCTGGTTCAGAAAGCCAATGTGAGCATGATAATACTCTACCAAAACAATCGTAGATTCACTCAAATTTCTCACCACAAAAAAGAACATAGGCATGACAAGGTATACATAGACCTTGCAGTGGTTTTGATCTTTTTTATGTAGGTTAGACAACAAAAGATTTTAACACGATTCTCGGCCGGGTGGAAATGTTGGGCATGTTTCCTTACACCTGCTGCCCCTGCAGGGTGTTAGTTGACTGTTGTGGGTGGCATCCTGGGGGGTGGTAGTATACCTCAGATAGGGCTGGGCTTTGAAATGAGCTGAGGTAGGATAACAGCTCTTAGCCTGTAAAATTGATGTGTAGAAAAAAACACTTCACTTAAAGCCCAGAAATATTCACGCAGAATGAACGACACATCGCAATCACACTTCATAGACTGGAAACCAGCACATCTTATTTACAAAGACAACAACAGGACTAAACGCAGGTGTCTTGAGGCTCCCACCATCTACCTCAACACCACAAAAGAACAAAACAGAGGGAAGAACATTGTGTCTAAACCTTTTGCACAGATCACCATATCCCCCTCCCCTACTGTAAGATTTTCATCCCTTCAGCCTCCAGACTCCCATCCCACATCTGATCATCCTGCCTTGCCCCACCTCTCTCTCTCTCTCTCTCTCTCTCTTCCCCTCTCTCTCTCTCTCTCTCTCTCTCTCTCTCTCTCTCTCTCTCTCTCTCTCTCTCTCTCTCTCTCTCTCTCTCAAATATAGTCTTTATGCACTCTATGTGTTGTACTAGAGCAGTTTATAACTCGACAGATACCAATCGTATCACACAGGACACTACATCAGCGGTGGGAGGAACATTAGTCACGCCCGAGTAATCAATGGCAGCTTGTTGCATGTTTTAATGTTGTTACTAAGTGATCCCTTCAAACAAAACACTAAGAGGAAATATGAAGAAAATGCCTGAGTACTGTGCACTATTGTTATTGTTGTTATTATTATTATTGTTGTTGTTGTTATTATTATTATTAGTAGTAGTAGAAGTAGTACTAGTATCATTATTATTATTCTTATTATTATCATTAGTAGTATTGATATTATTATTATAAGTAGTAGTAGTGTAAAGCAGTAAACCCATTAGCATCATTCAGCTCAAGGAGTGTTGGAGGCTTGATCCTCCGTCCGCTGGTCCCCGAGGCAGACACTACCAAACTGGACTCGTCTATGTTTTTTTTAAGCATCCGTAAACACAAAGTTTAATGTTTTAAAAGCTTTAACCTTAATGGGGGGGAGGAGGGGAGGTGTTTCATACAGGCGAACTGCAGATGCTCTCATTTTCCATATATTAAACCTGATTACCCGTGAATATAATAATAATAATAATAATAATAATAATAATAATAATAATAATAATAATAATAATAATAATAATAATAATAATAATAATAATAATAATAATAATAATAATAATAATAATTAAAATAGTAATAATTATAATTAGAAGAAAAAGAAGAACAATACTGTCAGAGTTCCGTTCAAGACACAGGCTATTTCTTTGACCTCATTTCTCGTCTTTGTAAATCTTGTGTAGGCCTAACAGCCTGGTGAAGTAAATACGCCTCACCATTGTAAGAAGTTACTTTGGGTTTTTTCTGTTTATAAGGTTCGTTAGTAAGGTTTCAAGCCTTTCGAGTACACGATGGTCATTAAGGCTGATGTCACTTGTACACCTCCAGTCAGGTATGTACTGAGAAAGAGATACATTTCTCGGTGTACATAGTATAATTATAGCCTAAGTAATTGCAATTTGCATTAATAATTAAACTTTAATTAATGTCATTAACTGTAAATTTACATATTTAAGTTTCAATCAGTCATATATTTATTGACGTTATTGGTGGTGTTGTTGGTGGTGGTGGTGGTGTTGGTGGTGGTGATGTTTTGTTGGTGGTGGTGGTGGTGTTGGTGGTGGTGGTGGTGTTTTGTTGTTGTTGGTGGTGGTGTTTTGTTATTGTTGTTGATGGTGGTGGTGGTGTTTTGTTGTTGTTGTTGTTGGTGGTGGTGGTGTGTTTTGTTGTTGGTGGTGGTATTTTGTTGTTGGTGGTGTTTTGTTGTTGTTGTTGTTGGTGGTGGTGTTGGTGATGGTGGCGGTGGTAGTGGCGTTGTTGTTGGTGTTCTTGTTGTTGTTGCAGTTGTTGTTGTTGTTGGTGGTGGTGTTTTATTATTTTATTTCTCATTATTATTATTATTATTATTATTATCCACAAAAAACGCTAATCCCGTGTGAGCCATTCCTAATAAATTACGCTTATCATTTCCCACAATAAAACTTGGCTAACCTCAGAGGGACACAATAACGCTCACTTGTAGTAAGCAAATGCGCATCAGACTTGCATAATTTTTTTCTAAGTGTCAGACAGATTATATCACGAAAACCTTTCCCACTTCTATACTGCGTGTGTGTGTGTGTGAGTGTGTGAGTGTGTGTGTGCGTGTGTGTGTGTGAGTGTGTGGTGTGTGTGTGCGTGTGTGTGTGGACTGGTCAGTGCTACAGCCTTGGCAACAGGAGCCTCGCCTATGTGTCTTCTCTTGGTCCTCCCTCTGCCGTTCTTTATTGCTTCTTTCACCTGGGTACTGTCCTCCAGCAGACACGGGTACCGTACATGTGTCTTGCTCATCAACGTGACGGTATTGTATGCCTTTCGTGTACTGATATTTTGAGAACAGGTATCATAAATTTACTTGCAACAGATGAAACATAAATTGTAGCCGGATGTAATCTTGTTAACTCTTGTAGGCTCTAGTTCCTGGGTCTTATGTGTTTCCATATGCTCTTACGCTACCGTCTACAATAATTAAAACGATTATAAATATGACCATAATTTTTAAAGGGGTGGACCGGTAAGCCAGCGGAAGGCCTCGGTCAGATGACCAAAAGCTCCAACGGTGGGTCATCATCTGACTAAGACCCGCGTCAGGAAATACTTGTCCGGTGTCCTGACGAACCTTACCTAACCTAACCTAACCCTACCGTCCACAGGATGGATATGAGGCGCATAATAAATAACCCTACCTTCCAGAGGACGGATATGAGAGTACACAATAAACTAGCCACTACAATCCAAAGGAGGAATATGAGAGTACACAATAAACTAGCCACTACAATCCAAAGGAGGAATATGAGAGTACACAATAAACTAGCCACTACAATCCAAAGGAGGAATATGAGAGTACACAAAATCTAAACTCAAGGGCTTGATGAAATGTCATTGCTGTTACTGCAGAGGCTGCAATAATAGCTGTGGCAGAAGCGACAGCAGCAGAAGTCGCAGGAACACCACCACCAGCAGCCACAACAGTATCAATGGCCGTTAGCAGACGGTGAGACAGCGGTATCAGCAGCAGAAGCAGCGGTATTGGTAGAAGTGGCAGCAGAAGCAGACTCAGCAGTGGTGGAAGTAGCAGCAGTAGAGGGAGCAGTTAGCTCGACAGCAGATGCAGCAGCAGAAGTGTTGGTAGTAGTCGCAGAAGTAGTAGTAGAAGCAGCAGCAGCAGTATCAGTAGCACCAACAGCATCAGTAGCAGCGACAGCATCAGTAGCAACAACAGCAACAGATGCAGTAGCAACAACAGCAACAGATGCAGTAGCAACAACAGCAGCAGTAGCAACAACAGCATCAGTAGCAACAACAGCATCAGTAGCAGCACCAGTAGCAGCAACAGCAGCAGCAACAGCAATAGCAACAACAGCAGCAGTAGCAGCAACAGCAGCAGTAGCAGCAACAGGAGCAGTAGCAGCACCAGAAGCAGCAACAGCAGCAGCAACAGTAGCAACAACAGCAGCAGTAGCAGCAACAGCAGCAGTAACAGCAGCAACAACAGCAGTAGCACCAACAACAGCAGCAGCAATAGCAGCATTAACAGCAGCAGTATCAGCAACAGTAGCAGCAACAGCAGCAGTAGCAGCAACAGCAGTAGTAACAGCAGCAACAACAGCAGTAGCACCAACAACAGCAGTAACAACAGCAGTAACAACAGCAGTAACAACAGCAGTAACAACAACAGTAGCAGCAACAGCATCAGTAACAGCAACAACAGCAGTAACAGCAGCAGCAATAGTAGCAGCAACAGCAGCAGTAGCAGCAACAGCAGTAGTAACAGCAGCAGCAATAGCAGCAACAACAGCAGTAGCACCAACAACAGCAGTAACAGCAGCAGTAGCAGCAACAGCAGCAGTAACAGAAGCAGCACCAATAGCAGCAACAGAGTAGTAGCACCAACAACAGCAGTAACAGCAGCATTAGCAGCAACAGCAGCAGTAACAGAAGCAGCAGCAATAGCAGCAACAGCAGCAGTAACAGCAGCAGCAA
>WNWK01000113.1:0-152500 GCA_009830355.1 Cherax destructor | reverse complement strand
TAGGAAGTGGCCAGGGAGAAGAAGAAGAGGTCAGGGAGGAGAGAAGGAGATCAGGGAGAATAGGTACAAATCTGTTAGGGGAGAAGGAGGTCAGGGAGTAGAGGAAGAGGTCAGGGAGAAGTGGAAGAGGTCAGGTAGTAGAAGACATTAGGAAGAAGAGAAAAATGTCAGGGAGAAGAGGAAGAGGTCAGAGGGAGAGGAAGAGGTCAGGGAGGAGGAAAGATGTCAGGGAGTAGAAAATATCAGGAAGAGGGAGAGGTCAGGGTGGGCAGGAAGAGGTCATGAAGAAGAGGAAGTGGTCAGGGAGGAGAGGAAGAGCCCAAGATCTTTAAGAGGTGTTGCTGTGAGGATGCTGAGAGGTTTCCTGGAAGCCTCGTGAGGATGCTGAGATAGGCTTCCTGGAACCCTCGTGAGGTTGCTGAAAGAGATAGGCTTCCTGGAACCCTCGTGAGGATGCTGAGAGAGATAGGTTTCCTGGAACCCTCGTGAGGATGCTGAGAGAGATAGGCTTCCTGGAACCCTCGTGAGGATGCTGAGAGAGATAGGTTTCCTGGAACCCTCGTGAGGATGCTGAGAGAGATAGGCTTCATGGAACCCTCGTGAGGATGCTGAGATAGGCTTCATGGAACCCTCGTGAGGATGCTGAGAGAGATAGGCTTCATGGAACCCTCGTGAGGATGTTAGAGAGGCTTCCTGGAACCTTCGTGAGGATGCTTCGCTCTGCTTAGCTAACACAAGATTAAAATACAGCTCCTGGACACATTATGGGTCTCTAACTACCACCTGGGGATGGAATCAGTTCAGTTCAACTGTCTAATTCTTATACCCGAGACGGGTTGGACATTGAAATAATCTGAGGTAGACTAACATCTCTTAGCCTATACAATGAACTGTGTCAGCGAAAGCACGTGAGCAAATCCAAAAATACAATAATAATAGTAATCTGAGAATGAGTAATAAGAATTAGTCATGTAAATTTTAACCCATAAAGGTTTGTTCTCTAAACCATTGTTTTCAACCATAACGGATTCACATGCGCTCCATCAGAAATATTTTACATAAATATTTCGATAATATAATGCTCTCTTATTATTAAAATACTTTATGCAATAATAGAGGTAATTGTTGACTAGTGACGCCACTTGGAACTGATCGGCAGCACTGACTTGAAATTTGTGAAGTTACATAGCGAATTAATAAAGTAAATCTCTGATATATTGTGGTATACATGACATTGTGCTGGATTTATTTATTTATGTCAGTCATGCGCAACTAGGACACGTCAACATGTTTTCTCCCCTTCCTTATATTTTTTTACCCAGTATGGAAGCTACACAGAGCAGGACGGATCAAGGTCTTCCTCATTCACTGTCAATGTCGTGCCTAACTGTTTTTAAAGATCGATGCTACACACGTAGATCACTGGAGGCGGGGAAAGGTTTTCAGTACTAAATGACGTTTGCGATCGGTTTAAATAAAGTCGCCTATGTTTACACTAGAGTATAAACAAATTGATCATAAGGTCACGTCCTTTTACATAGGAAATTGTAGTAGGAGGCCGTGTGTGAGGTCACTAAAGGCGACAGTTGAGTGCAAAAACGAGGTCGCAGGGAGAGTACAGCTTCGTGGTCACACAGACCTTAGCCATGCAGTAAGCTAACCTTAACCTTGCCGATGCAAGGCCACCTCCGGGAGGGTGGGGAAGCTGGTCACACATGTGCTTCCGCCGGGTGAAATGTATCCTCTGTATATATATAAGCACAAGCGGGTGGCAGCTATCAGCACAAGCACGCTACAGTAGCTGGGGTCTGTTTTAAAAGTCGCATCTAACAATCACAAGCAACACATTGACGGACTTTATCACTCGGTGTACACGGTTACAATTTTGGTTTAATCCTACCTAGTGATACAAACCACAATCTGATAAAACACATATTTGGCTTTACAGTAAAGTCGCTATATTGTAACCGCTAATTTCCTCTTTTAGAAACAGCTTACCGACGTTTGCCCAAAAAGATATTCAAAGAAAGGGACAAAGCAAATACCCAACGAGACCACTAAGTCACGTCAGCGTTCTGCATTATGAATGAAAATATGCACGTCCTGACATGGGCGACAATGTTACTTTTGATAATGGAGCTGGCGTGTGGCTCGCCCATCCTTACAGAGGAAGAGATCCGGAGTCTGCAGAAGGAAGACCCCGTGTCCTACTCAGGCTACAAGCTCTTCCGTACAGACGTGGCCTTGGTGGAACTTCCCGTGGTTGATTCCCTTGGATATTCTGACGGAGTTGATGTCTGGTCCTGGCGCAAGAAGGCCAAGGAGTCTCAGTATGAGGTCGACCTCCTGACACCTCCCGCCGCAGTACAAAAGGTGAGGCTTCAAACCCCTGGAATTTAGGTATTAAAGCATTCTTGATGTTAATGTGCAGGTGAACTTTAATAATCCACTTGTAGTCGACAGGCTGAATTCAAGCTTACAAACCAACTTGACTCATGGAGAATATAAACTGATACGGGTAGTTAAGAGTCAATTTTTCAAAGACGAAAATACAAGTAAAAAAATTTTTTTCAGGCATACAACCATTCTTTATGATATCATTGGACCAGAATTATGAGATAACCAATAATACATATATTAGAGAAACAAAATTTGAAGCAGAATTCCTAGCGAAAACAAAAGAAAATACGACGTGTAGGCACGATGAACCAAATTAGTGTAGAGAAACACTATAAATGGTTTAATAAACAAAGAACATTGTGATGAGAGTCACTGTCAGGTTGTGATTATGGCATAAATATACATAAATTGCTGAACTAATAAGGAAGATTGACAGGAAAGTTTAGAGAAAAATTCCCAAGAAATAAAGACTAAAAATGAATACTGGGCAACATAATATAAACTGTCACACTAAGAATAAGTTAGAATGATGGATAGACAGGAGTAAACATCTCTCAGTGTGCGTATATACTGAGAGATTACTTAAAACCAAATCAGGGAACGGGTAGGGCTTGTACCTATGGCAAGTGGGTCTGAAAACTTACACACCAGTACTTTAACCAAACTTTAGGTATTAAAGTATTCTCGGCTGGTGGAGAACAGGTTACATGTAACTTGAATCAAGCGGAGGAAATTTGCGTCAAAACAAATGGAAAAATAAATCTCTTGACGTGGGTTTTAGTCATACGATGACCCACTCCATGGAGCTTTTGGTAATTTCATCGAGGCCTTCTGCTGGCTTATCGGTCCCCTACGATCTTTTTTATATCACGTAATATAATACGATAGGTTTCCCCCTCTATATAAAAGCAAAGGATCACCTCATAATAGTGTCCTACGTATGGAATAAGTATTTTAGATAAATATTATGTAACTGCATTCATGTGGGTAATAAATGGCATATTTTTTTGAAAGCTGTTGAAGATACAGCGAACAATCTATAATATCAGGAATTTAATCGTTTGATAATTTATAAAAATTAAGCACATCACCGTGATGAACATCACCGTGAGATCTCTCGTAAACTTTGCTTAAAATCAAATTCAGAAGTGCCCGTCTTACACAGCTTACTTCCGTACCCAAGGACGTGGACTAAGCTGTGATTCCCGTACCATGCACAGGTACGTGAGGTGTTCTCCGAGTACAACCTTACGTATCAGGAGGTGATCAACGACCTGCAGAACGCCATCAACGAAGAACACAACGGCGAGGATGAGTTCTTCTCTTGGAACCGTCCTGCTCACCCTATGACTTGGCAGAAGTATCACTCCTCCCAAGGTGAGCCAACACGAGTGTATGTAAACTTGGGTAACCTAGTAATAGGTTGCGCCTACCCTGATTGCCTGTACACAGCAATAGCTCTCTGTCCACCCACAGATTAGAATTAAACAATATATTCAGAATTTACAGTTGCAAAATCCATCCAATCACCTGTTTATTCCCTTCTCCAACAGATATGAATCTTTATCTTGATTACCTGCAGTCTCAGTACCCAAACCTCGTCACCATTATGGACATTGGTCAGTCCTTTGAGAATCGCCCCCTCCGTGTGGCTAAGGTATCCAACGGCCCCAACAAACCTGCTGTCTGGATTGATGGAGGTGAGGTGAAAGTTTTATAAATTAATGCAATACTTTGATTCTAAAGGAAATTATGTTGTGATGGATGCTGGGGAAGAATCTATTTTGCGATTAATGGCTTATATTTCTTCAGTAATTAGATATTCACACACTGGAAACGTAATTTCAGCAACTTTGACACTTAACATTAATGAAAGAACCTCGGTATTGTGTTGGATGCTGATTAATATTTTAATTTAACTTTCAGGCTAAATTGAATCAATTTCAATCGAAATCTTGTCTATTTATGGTACTGACATATCTATTGTCATCATTTACATCATTTCAGAAAAGTTGTTAACTGAAGTTTTTAAATAATGGTAAATAAAAGTTACTGTTATTACAAAGCCAAAGCCAATAGGAAATGCTTTATTAATGTTATTCAAGTCATAAATAAGTTATGTGATGCCCTCATTCCTTAACTATCATAATGACACCATTAAAGCATTTGTTATTGGCTGAGAATCTGGAATTATTTCGTTTATTCACGAAAGAGTGGTAAACCCATTAGGATAATACAGCGCCAAAATTGTGATAAATGAGGAAATGTCCTCGTTGTTATGAGCAAAGAAAATAGCCTCATCGTCCATAGACAGTTGACACACAACTCACTCCACGGAATCCCTTCACCTCGAATGGATTTTTTTTTCCACACTGGCCATCTTCCTGCGAGGCAGGATGACCCAGAATAAACGCATTCTCCATTATTTATTCATTAGCTGTCTTGATTTACGCGCTTCCTGACATCGTAGTTCGCATGATCCTCCTAAATGCAACTTCTCCACTTCTTCAGAGTACAGGCACTTCCCACCTCCAGGACTCGAGTCTGGTTTACCACTTTCCTCTGGATCCCTTTATAAATATCGAATTAACTGTCTTTATTAATTTAATTTAATAGAAAACTTTTCCATTGCACAAACCATCAAATTTCTTCATTTAGTGATGCAGATCATTCATTACCAAATCCCTAATTTGTCAACACATTTCTTCAATATTGTCAGCAATACGTTATTCCGATCCATGAAAGTAGACCACCAGTTGACCTGTATACATTAACAAGCGTCTTGACAAAGGTTCTTGATTAACCATCTCCTACAGGTCTTCATGCTCGTGAGTGGGTGTCCCCAGCCACCGCCATGTACATCCTTCATCGCCTGGTCGAATTTAGTTGGGAAGAACCAGATCTCATCAGTAACTTTGACTGGTACATAATGCCCATGAGCAACCCTGACGGTAAGTTCCTCCCACATGTTATTATAGTTAATAGGCCAAACACAAACGTATAATAAACTGTGTTCAGTTTCAGCAAACGAGCCCAGAAGAAAAGATTAGTACTGTGCATATTGGTCTCTCACTTCAGTCTGCTGATGAGGACCTTTATGTGAAGTCGAAATTTACTGTACACGTCTTCTGTTTGATTACCTTCATGCAGGTTCGCTTGTGACTGTGTGTATGATGTTCCATTTGAGTTATCTATTTAAAATATGATCTTTCCTAATTTAAAAAATAAGTCTTTCAAAATATTTGACTATCAAATAGTCATAAGTTTAATAATGATTATTAATACTAGTTATGCATGTGACTAGCTACGTGCTAGCATACAATATGACACAACATTATTAGTACGGAATGTATGTGTCTTCTAGAGGAAACAATAAAATATCTACCAGAAACGGAGAAAAACAGTAAGATTAATTAAAAATATAATTCTTGGAAAAATAAACACATAAGACAACGTTTCGCCCACACAGTGGGCTTTATCAAGTCACAAACAGATCTACATGGGTGAAAGGTACGTGAGTATTTATAGGATGGAGTCAGGTGGAGAATGCTGGGTAGGTTGGACCTGAACCTGCATGTGACAATCTTCCGAGTAGGGTGATAGAGTCTAGGACCTTGGGTAGCTTTAAAAAGAAATGTTCTTATGTGGGATAACGATGAAGAAGTTTCTTGGCAAGGGGTTCAGCTATGTTATAGAAGCCGTTGTTTTGGTTGAAGTTGTTGGATATACAGATAAGTGATGATTCCAGGATTCTGCGGTATTAAGTGTTGTCTTCTCTGGCGATAAGTCTTGCGTTTCTCTAGTTGATTAAATGGTTGTTTGAATTTCGGTGTTGAACACAGGCATTCCTTGAATCGTCAGATCTGCCTTCTTCATCTAGAAAAAAGAAGAAGACTTTATTAAGAATATAAAATCGGGTTATAAAATCTGATTCCCTAATCCGAAATAGGTAATAATAAAGTATGGAAAGGTCAAAATATTTTTGAAACCTCTCATGTCCCGAGGCCCTTAGCTGTAGTTTAATTCACTTACGCCTTCCCCAGAGGGTAAATAACACAGCATAAATAACAAAAATCAAGCACTGTGGTTATTTCCACTGGGATCCTGAGACCATTCACCAGGATGTGGTCCACAACCGTCAACTCCTTAGTATCTGTTTTACTGCTAGCATGTGTTACGAGATCAACTCGTTCGTCTTTCCTCGACCGAGACTGAACCCCGGGGCGAGTACTGGCTGTGAGCTGAACGCTCAAGAAGTACCTGGAATGTGTATCTGACAATGTGTTGGGCTCCTTAACGCCCTCAGTGTGTTAGAGTGTATCCACCTTTGAGAATACCATCTAACTCACTATTGGTATGCTTAAATCTAATCTAACTTATCCGTAATAGACCTTAATCTAGTTTACTACTGGTAGTCCGAAACCCCCATCTACTTTACCACTGGTAGGCTTGCATCCCATCCTAACTTACCATTGGTAATCCTAAATAGCATCTACCTTACCATTAGATTACCTAAAGCCTATCTAAGTTGCCACTGGCAGACTTGACAGTCATCTGGTTTGCCACTGGAAGACCTAAATATTATTTTCTCCACAATCCTCTTAGAGTATAGTACCTATTACCTCAATCAAATATTTTTCTAATAGTTACTTTTACCTATTTATCTTGTCGCTCTCACGTTATAAACCATTTATTAATTTTTGTTTTCCTTCAGACTGAAAAAAAAATAGAAATATTTTTCTTTATTTTGCCAATTTATTTTATTCTTAAACTGTACTTTTTTTCAAGAACAGCAAAAACACAGAGGTTAGTAAGTAAGTTTATTCATGTATACACAAAAACATTTACATAGATTATCATACATAGCAGCATATGTGTAGAGAACCTATATTCTGGGGATTATAGTATTGTTTATATAACTGTTCACTTAGTGTCGATAAAGAACAAAAAGACACAATACCGTTACTGGAACAATACACAAATAAACCCGCACATAGGAGGAAAAAAAATTATGACGACGTTTCGGTCCGACTTGGGACGCAGGTGTTACTAGTTAATGGTCCGACTCGGACCGAAATGTCATTTGTTTCTTCCTCCTACATGCGGGTTTATTTGTGTGTTAGTGTCGATAAGTTTTCAAACTTGACGAACTGACTAGCTTTCTCTTTAAGGATATGAATACTCTCGCCACCACGACCGTCTGTGGCGCAAGAACCGCTCTGTTGACCCCAGACACCCTGAGTGTGTGGGAGCCGATCCCAACAGGAACTTCGGCTTCCAGTGGTTTACAGGTGGATCCTCTGATAACCCTTGCAGTTCAGTCTATGCAGGACGCGAAGCTTTCTCAGAACCAGAGACCACAGCCATCGGGAATTTTCTTTCAGACCACAAAGATCAGGTATGTTACCTCTCTTTTTACGTTATTTTCAAAGTGAGTTTTTGAAGATTTTAGAACAAAATTGAATAGAAAGCTGAACTACACTGGACTCCTAGAATACAAGAGTCATGACAGTATTCAAACCAAAGTACAGGTTGGGTTAGAACCCATGGCAAGCGAGTCTTAAAATTCCAGGCCAGTGCGTAAGCCACTGGCCTGGTTTGTTTGCAATTGTGTTATTACGATTTCGTGAGTTATGATGACAGCTTTGAGGGGACTTGAGCTAGAGTTCGTCACTGTCATGCTGACATGAGATTTATCTGTTAAAACTTGCATTTGTGGTCACAATGGGGCCCATGCTTAACCTAGTTGGATGAATTTTATGTTAGCCAGTTGGCCCAGTGGCTTCCGCACTGGCCTGGAATTTTACGACGCGCCATGGTTTCAAACCCCACCCGTACTGTGGTTTGTTTACAATCGTGTTATTACTATTTCGTGAGCCATCACAGTGTTCCATCTGAACTGGTAAACGGAAAATCTGAATATGTGAACTGCATTGTGGACTAATTATCACTTAAGTTGAATTGACTATTATTTATTTAATAATCATCCTTTTCTACTAAATGTAGAGATATTCTGTGTACAAACTGGTAATCGCGCTGCTCTTTATTTTTTATATAACCACTAAACCCACTTGCTTTCGAGCAAGTGGGTTTGTTTAGCGCTTAGTCAACTTTAAGTCCATATACCGGGGTGGGAAAACAGATGGTTAAAACCAGATATATAAATACCGACAAGTTGTGATTAAAAATCCATGAACAAATACGTAAGGCATTTCATTATGGAGACGTTTCGATCCTTGGACCTTGTTCACGCCATACAAAGTCCCAGGACTGAAACGCTTGCTGAGTGTTTCCTAATGTGTATAACTAATTATCTGATTGTCGCAGCTGAAGGTGTATGCGAGCTTTCACGCGTATTCCCAAATGTGGATGTTACCTTGGGGCTACACTCAGAAAAGTCCAGCTGCCTACAACGACATGGTG
Organism: Cherax destructor; assembly: GCA_009830355.1. NCBI lineage: Eukaryota > Metazoa > Arthropoda > Malacostraca > Decapoda > Parastacidae > Cherax > Cherax destructor. The sequence continues at coordinate 143,677 of WNWK01000113.1, read as the reverse complement.
GACATTGCACGTCTGGCCACACAGGCAATTCAGGAAAATAGTGGAACAGAGTAAGCTACTAAAATTAGATCAAGTTTCTTCTTCATAATACATATATTTGTTAATACAGTGTATTATGTAACTAAATCATGAAAAAAACGTAATACCTAAATATGGGATTACTTGAGATTCACCCTAAGGTAAATATTGCAGTTATGCAAATTCAATATAGGTTAGACAAATCAAGTTATTTTATATTATGTAAATCTTAGCAAGGTTAGGTTAGGTTTCAGTGTTTTCCTGGATGTTATCCTTAATAGTTGTAATTTGTGTTCTTAGAGAATGTAATTGATACATCAAGAAAATGCCTGGGATCTGTCTCTTACTAGTAAAGATATACTGTTTTATATTATAATCCCTCTGAATATATAGTCAGAATATGTGCTATGTTATCCTCATAGTAAATCCTATTCGCAAGTTCTACTGAATCATTGCAATTAACATTTCACTTAACTCTTCCCATGATAATGAGGCTTCTTGCGTGGAGAACAACCCTCTTGATGCCCGTTTCCACAACCTAGTAGTATTTTGTTGCTGGCTTTTGACCATTTTGCACAGCTATCTCAAGTTCATTTTCATCCCCAGGTACGCTCTTGGGCAAATCACAGAACTCATGTACATTGCCTCTGGAAGTTCAGGAGACTATGCACACAGTATTGGTATACCATACACGTACTCCTTGGAGCTTCGTGACTTGGGTAAGTATTGTATGATGGTAAGCAGCCTAATGACTGTCATTGCCCTTAAGGAAGACACCTAATGACTGTCATTGCCCTTAAGGAAGACACCTAATGACTGTCATTGCCCTTAAGGAAGACACCTAATGACTGTCATTGCCCTTAAGGAAGACACCTAATGACTGTCATTGCCCTTAAGGAAGACACCTAATGACTGTCATTGCCCTTAAGGAAGACACCTAATGACTGTCATTGCCCTTAAGGAAGACACCTAATGACTGTCATTGCCCTTAAGGAAGACACCTAATGACTGTCATTGCCCTTAAGGAAGACACCTAATGACTGTCATTGCCCTTAAGGAAGACACCTAATTAAAACTATATAGATTCTCACTTAAGTTAGGTAAATTAAGCTGTTGTATAGTACTTTGGTGTAAAATTAAAACTGATAATAGTACATAATTTGCATAAATTTAGTTAACAATTTTCCTTTTGGGAAAGCAACTCTTCTAGCGATCTGGAAAATTATTCAAAACTTATTTAAATGTTTTCTAATAAATTAATAGTGTACACTCCAGGTAAACTCCAGGTACAGAGTTAGGGAGAGGCGTTTACTACCAAAAATAGTCGAAGAAGAATTTTCAGTTCCCATGGAATTACGAGAGCCGCATATGTTGACATTATTCTTACCCTCGTTTGCATAATATCGCAAATTTCTCATTGTCTTGTATGTTACCGAGAGTCCTGAACTCGGTAGCACCAGTGATGCTTCCTGCACTGTAGTTTATAGTACCAGTGGTACTATGAGCGAATAGGCGTCAGGAGGGGGATGTGGTTACTGTACTTGCCAGTATCATATTACATTCACGGACTGTGATGCGCTAAACGCATAGGATTATACAACGCCTTGGAATGAAATTTAATCAGATTTGATCACAGAAGTTGAGACATAGATGATATATTCGCTTTGAAAAACGTGGGAAATGTGTAAAAGTGGTGAGATACAAATGGACTGCAGCTAACTTTGGGCAAAAATTATATCAGGAAGTATGCTAGACACCTATACACCGTCAGTTGTGTATAGTATACACTAAGAGTTTAATTAATCTCTGCTCTAGGGAGTAAAGTAAAGTATTCATGACTGAGAGTATTTGAAGTTTACACAAAGATCTGCGATAGTGATCTCTGGTCTGTCGAATCTGCGTCTGGTAAGGTACTCTATATATATCAGTGTATGCCCACCGAGAATCTACTTCAGTCCTTATTTAGGTTTTAAAGTATTCTTGATGACCAATGCATCGGCGATATGCAGCTATATAATGACCCTTGTGCAGGCTATTGGCTTTAAACATGACTAACTTATCAACTAGATTATTTACTCAAATTTTATTTTTTTAGAGACAGTCTTTCTCACCTCTGCCTTGCACTTGCATAAATCATACCTATCATCCAACTATACATTTTACATGCATTCATCCAGACATTTATGTTAAAATGGCTTCTTTGCTCCCAACTATCTCACATATCTCACTATCTTAATTTTCTAATTATTATAATATTGCCTTAGTTTCCACACTCACACATCAGAAAGTAACATGATTACACACTTGCAAAAACTTTCTCCCACATACCCTTTTATCTATTACGAATCCAGGTGGATGGGTTGCTAAACTTTATAACCTCTTTTTAACTGTATGCTCCTTTCCTTATTTCAGTGTATTAAATTTTCATAATCCCAATCTTCTTACCCATTCCTTACCATTCCTATCACACCCACTTCTTTTTATTTGTCAGTAATTTAGAAACTTTAAGATAGCACCCATTTGGAAAGATGGGAACTAGTTAGTAATCTCACTAATAGATGTATGAAATTTTAAGTTTCCTATCTATGCACGAGAACATAGCTTATCCTCATAGCATTTCTCCGGTGTCTATTATTTCAGCAGATTCCAAAATGTGCCACTTCGAGCCTTATTTTAATATATAATTATCTCACAGGACACTATGGTTTTATCCTGCCCAAGGAGCAAATTGAAGCTACAGGAATTGAAACGTACCAGGGTATTAAAGCCATGGTACGAGGCGTGTATGCTAAGCTCTTCCCAGTGAATCAAACTCTACCTGCTACGCTACAAGCCTCTTGAGTTCAATCTCATTTTGCTCTCAATTCTCCATTCTGACGCTGAACCCGTAGGGGTCATATAGCGCCTGGGGGAATTATGAGTAACCAGGTTTTATCCAAGGAGGGGGAAGGCAGCTCTCATTCCTTGGATCATGAGGCCTGCACCAGTAGGATTCTGACACTGAAATGCCGGATATTTTTCTGGCATTTCAAAATTCTCAACTTATTTAATGTTCTGACACCCATTTACAATTATTTATTCTCACACATAATCATCACAAATTACCTGTCTATACTTCTGGGGATCATCGCCCCTGCAACGGGAGCCAACACAGCTGTAACAGAAGAGTTTCAACAGTAATTCTGTTTTACCTTTAGGCTGGAGAACCATGTCAGTGTTAAGCCATTTATGTAAAAGAATTATTTCCACAACTACTAAAATTAGTCAGTGTTGTACGTCAAATGAATTATTCGTCTGAAATAATTAACCCTAATTCATTTCTTTCAAATATTGTTGGCAATCTAGGTAATCCTCATTTAAATATTGGCCAAAGCACAATTCCACTCAACCAATATTGCTGTGCATAAGGCTTATCACTAGTTTAGTTCAGGTTGGGGCCCTGAGGACCACACCTGTGCCCCTCTCTTATGTCCTTATCTAAGCCATATTAACCAGTTCCCACATTTGTCCAGGCTAACGAGATTCACTATATCACAATCAAACTAACTCGCTCATTCACACAGAGAGAAACTGGAATTCTTTCTATTATATTTCCACCAAGAATTACAGTATAATGCTTTATTTAATTCTACTCTTAGTATACTTCACCATTATAAAAAAAAAAGTTTCAGTAGATATCAAAAATTTACTTTTCTTGCAAATTTACGATAACCCGGTATCACATATTTATCAAATACCATGGATTGTGTAAAAGATTATTTATTATTCTTATTTATTTACTGTATACAATGATGAATCCTTAATATAATAATAATTATGTATTTGTGTATATCTACATATACCTAATATATAACAAGCCACGTGGGGATGGAAATCTTTAGCTCATGATCTGTTGCAAGTCTAAACCATAATGCCCGCGGTTCAATTCCCGGCCGGGTGGAAACACTGGGCGTGTTTTCTTACACCTGCTGTCCTTGTTCAACTAGCAAGAAAGTAGGTACCTGGGTGTTAGTCGACTGGTGTGGGTCGCATCCTAGGAGGACAAGATTGAAGGACCCCAGTAGAAATAAGACAGTCCTCGATGACGCACTGGCTTTCTTGGGTTATCCTGGGTGGCTAACCCTCCGGGGATAAAAATACGAACAAAATATTTTATCTTACTAGCTACCTATTACAATATATACTCTCAAAACGGTACCAGAAAGCTGAGACCAGGGACATATTCTCACCTCCACCAACCCACGGGAGATGCTATTATTATTATCATAAAAAAACGCTAAATCTACAAGGGTGGGAGATGCTATACTTTCCGGAATTCCCCATATACGGCGATAGACGGCGGACGCAATCTCCGACAGTCGAAACGTATAGGACAGGTTATACTAGGTTCATCACATGTTGCAATATATGGTAGTTGCAACCCCTAACTTGTGTAACCATATTCATATGCAACTGTAAAGGAATAGAAAAGAAAGTTTATTTAAGCACAGGTACACATACCTGGAGGGGGTTTCGGGGGTCATTACCCCGTGGCCCGGTCTGGAGGAGCAGGATCAGGCCCGGTGGAGAAGGGCCTGATGAACCAGGCTGTTACTACTGGCCGCACGCAAAGCCGCAAGGTAATTTATTAGTGTAAATTACCTAGGATAACCCAAAAAAGTCAAAGTGACTTGTTATCTATCACAGTATTCCATCAGAACGGAACCAGAGAAATTAAGAGGCAACAGGGACACACAACTCGACTACACCCTCCCACGGGGATACTAAACTCCGGTATTTCCCATGTACAGCGACACAGATGGGCGGGATCTCTGACGGGCAAAATGTGCAGGACAGGTGGGGAGAACGAAGTTCTAATGCCACCAAATCTTCATGAGGGTCTGTTGCATATTTTCAGCTTTCTCCTTTCTAACAATACTGCTGTTGAAGCTGCATCAACTCCATATCAGCCTCATTTGCTTTTCAACCCAATTTTTCATGAGAGTTTAATGACAAGTCTTATTATTATTATTGCAATCAAAACTAAGCACTAAACATACAAGGGTCATACAGCGCTACAGGGTAGGATGTGCTGAAGATGTGTAATATGCTAGGTCAGAGACTAGCGAGGTGTCCCATAGCTCCACTGCTAGAGCACTCAGCTCACAAACTGAGGTCCGGAGTTCGACTCTCCGGTACGGCTGGAAAACCTTAGGGACGTGTTACCATAAGAGTATGCCAGAGGCAGAGATAATAAGGCCGGTGAGGAGTGCTAATGGGTAAATATAATCAAAGTTGGTGTAGTAAAGCTGTCGCTGACAAAAAGTCAAAGAGGTAGTCTGTCAAAAGTCTTGTAATATCTAGTACTAAGGGAAAATCGCTGAAATCGTGATTATTATGGGGGAGCGCTAAAACCGTATTGATTGATTAATTCATGTTAAGCGCTAAACCCATGTGGGTCATTCAGCGCAAGACGTGGTGGAGGCTCGATCCTCCGTCTGCTGAGCGCCAGACAGACTCGCTTCCTATTTGTACTCACCTACGAGATTATACAGCACCTGTGGGAGAGGAGGGGATGTGGAAGGCATTCATTCTTAATTTAGGGAATTGAGCACAGATCCAATTCCCTAGATCAAGAGCCCCTCACCAGCATCAAGAAATCTCCCCTGGAGGGGTAATCTGAAATCGGGAACACAATCAAGCTATACTTTTTCAATGATATGGCTAATATGACTTGCATGTTTTCTATTGAGAATACTTTGCATGCTATCTTGCCAGGATTATTTTAATGCTGGCTTACCTGAACCAAGTTTTGATATTATTCATGGAGATGTGCGAAACTTTGTAGTGGTCAAACAGCACTTGGGGTAAGGGAGGCTACTGTATTTGATTCAAGGATATGAATGGTAGCTTCAATTCTTTGAATCAAGAGGCCTTCACTGGCATCAAGGTATCTCAAAGTTGGCCCGGTGGTCTGGTGGCTAGAGCTCTCGTTTCACACACAGAGGGCCCGGATTCGATTCCCGGCGGGTGGAAACATTTCGATGTGTTTCCTTACACCTGTTGTCATGTTCACCTAGCAGCTAATAGGTACCTGGGTGTTAGTCGACTGGTGTGGGTCGCAGCCTGGGGGACAAGATTGAGGACCCCAATGGAAATAAGACAGACAGTCCTCGATGACGCACTGACTTTCTTGGGTTATCCTGGGTGACTAACCCTCCGGGGTTAAAAATCCGAAGAAAATCTTATCTTAGTTATTTTTTATTTGTTGAAACACTGTTCCTGTATAATAACCCTTAAGTAAAATACATACCAGTACGTATTTAGATCCACTGGCTGACTCAGTGACATTGTGTTCCAAAACTATCCCGTAGAATTTATGCCTTTTCAGCATTGTTTTTGCATTCTGCACTATGGTTCAACAGGTTAGCAAATTATGTATTATTATTACAATCATGGGAAAGCACTAAATCCATAGGAGTTATATAGCACCTGGGGAAATAGGAGGCATTCAGGTTCAGTCCAAGAAGGGAAGGTCATGTCAAATTCCTTGGATTGAGCCCCTAACTGGCATTAAGGAACTTCCCTTAAGGGGACAGGAGGTAAGAAATACTTAGAAAATTATTCATTCTTATTACAATCAAAATTAAAGCACTTAACCCACACAGCTCTTCATTCTAATCTACCCAAACTTTCTTGCTTGAGCACCTTTATAAAAGATGGGTCCTGTGGACTTATCCCTTGATGTTACAGATTGGGCTTAAACTTACTTTCTAGCTGTATTTGCAGCTACAAAATACTTTGACAAGAACCTAGAATTTCCTTATCATTATCATAATTATATTTATAAGGAAGCAATGAACCTGTAATGATCATAGTACAGTGTCTCCTGCATTTGTTTTTCCATTTAAATTTTCAAATTCTCTGCCTTCACTACAATAATAATATTTATTTCTACACATACATACATGATACACCTTATGCAGACATAGCTTGACATCAGTGATATAGTAGTATATGCAGAGCATTTTCAGAAGGGTGTACAGTTATATGTACTTATTCGGAAAACAGTTAATTTGCAAAAGTTATTCTGAATTTCGTATAAAAATATGTATCCTAATTTAAAATTCTAAAATGTTGTATATCACTCAGTGAAGAGAACAGTGGAAACTATCTAGCTGAATTTGTGTTTGAAATTAGACAGCAGTGCCTGTCGTCACAGTGGACAAATTCTGCAGTTTGGCGAGTCTTAATGGTGAACCCTTCTCGAAAGGCAACTAGTGTGTGTCATAATGTATTTTCCTCTTGGTTCATGCTGCCTTGGAGTGTGAGTTGGGTAACATTTATGAATAATAACAATATAATCCAATGAAGTGCTAAACCCAAGGGGGTCGTACAATGCTGCAAGGAGAGATGTAGGAAAGGAGGAATGTGTAAAGGTGATGAGGGAATGACATGCAGGCATGTGCGAGGGTAGGGGAGAATACAAGTTAGTTTCTACTGAAGTCAAAGAGAGAAAGACTGCAGCAAAGGTTTAACTTTCAGCAAGGAGGGCAGGGGGCATTAGTGTTTAAGGGCAACAAAGATGACGGAAGTAATTCTGCATGCCCACTGATAGGCTGGACAATCTAACATGACAGTGCAATCCGACAGTTGGACATTTTCCTATGAGGCATCCACGAGTGAGGCATGTGTGGCCGATACATAGACGGGAGAATGTAGTCTCCCAAACATGACAGCAGTGGGAATAAAACAGCCAGAAATCTAAACATGGCTTGACAAAATAATTTGTGGACCAGCTTGGACCAACGCTGTTGCCATCAGTTGCAAAATTGTCGAGAGATCACTGAAAACAATAATCTGAGTAAGGAATACCCATGGAAAATTGGGAAGTCATGAGAAGCTGATTGAGCAACTGAGTCTCCTTGTTTGTTATTACAAACATCGACACGTCCAGGGACCCAGCAAACACTAGAAATGTGGCATAACCAAAACATATATGACAGGATTAAGGGAAACCAGTTAGTTTGACAAAGTCATGGAAACAGGAGCAGTGGCATACTGAAGGTATGGCACGTGCCCTGGGGGCCACTGGAAGTGGGACACAAACTGAGCAGTTTCCATCCTCGGATAGTGAAAAAAGAATTTTCTTCAGATGTATGATCTGTCTTTGATTATCATGGGTGAGAAGCACTAGATGGCTAAATTTTTAAACCACTTATATAAATTATTAGGTGAAAATACACATTCGGCAAGTTAAAACTAATACTACATACTTTTGTATTTGAGAACCTCCACAAGTAAAGGCAAACACTGTGATCTTGCTCTGCTGAGTGTAGAAAGAGAAGAAACTGAAAAAAAATGAATTTGGGCACATCATAGACCAATTTACATCAGTGAAAGCAAGGAAGGCAGTTGTAATTTTCATGTAGTGCCATAATTTAATTAAAAAATTAACAAGTTTGACTTGTATTTTTGAGCTGATTTTATGGTAAAGTTATCTAAAAGATGGGTGTCAGAAGTTTGGACAGTGGCGCAGTTTCAGTGCTTGCCATAGGCACTATTTTCTGTAGATATGCCCCTGGGTGGGAGGTACAATGCCTGCCCTCTGATGAAGAGATGAGGATGTTGCAGTTTGGAGGGTCATCCAAACTTTGATGTCAACATGCTTTTGGCAAGACAGTGATTAATGATGATAAAAGTGTTGTCCTCTTTTTTTGTGTCACCCTTCCTTGGTGGGAGACCAACAGTGTTGAAAAATTACAAACTAATTTATTAAATTTAAAAGGAATTGAAGTGAAAGACTTCATAAATTAATGTACGTATTTATTTACAAACAAACCAACTACAGTACTGTACATACTCATGTATGGCATAAACTATCACATTTATCAATAATCAGTAATACAAATATGCTACAGCATACAAACATGCAAAACTTGCAATTTCCTATAAATATGAGAACCTGCAGGTAAGTGTCCAAGTCATTGTAAAAAAATATTGCAAAATACAATGAACTAATAACAATAAGAATCCCCCTCTATTCAAATGAATTTAGAAAAATTGTATAGAACTCTTCAGAAGACTAGCTTGCAGTCATGTCAATTTGCACCTATTCAACACTTCCCTTTACATTACATATTACAATTTAAAAAAAAAAAAAAACTAACTTCAAGAATTCCTATGAATTTTACAATAAGATATGTAGTACGTATTTTGAAAACCTAAGTTACATGAAAGAACTGATGTTCTTATTAATAAGTGCCAAAATGAGCTTCTGCAAATTAGTATCCAGATTATTTACTTAAATCAATTCTGTTATGCTCAAGTTTACTGACCATCAGCAAACACATAATTAAGATTGTCAAGATAACCAGAAACACAGTACATAAAAGTCCAGTCCAGCATACAAAAATATGTGATTAGAAGCAGTAGCTCACAATTGCCATACATATTAATGAAATCATGGGCAATGCTGCATTTTATAAGGACAAAACCTGTATCGTGTATTTGTGACTGATGTGACCAGAGTGCTATTTCTTATTATGAAACACAGTGGGTATTGTGAAATACTGTATGGTATCTTCATTTGAAGTATTGTATACACCAAAAAAAAAAAAAATTAAGCTAAACCCCTTTCAGCACAAGGCGTGGTGGAAGCTTGCTGTCTGCTGAGTGCAAGACAGACGTGCTTCCTATTTGTAATCAGCAAGATGTCAAAAAACAAAACAAAATTAAGGCCAGAGTACAGACTAGTAAATAAACTTTCATTAAGTGTTATACCATCCTCACATACTCAATAGTTAACTAATATAGCTCCACATGATTATAATTGGGACCAGATGGAGTGTCAATACTCAAATCCAGAGCAATATTTATCAAAGTGACATCCAGCATTCATCGCACATTATATATATGAACACTTAGCAATGCAAGACATAATTGGGCAATTTGTCACTCTTGCAACTTTTATTACACCAGAGAAAATGTCCAGTAAATGCTCATCCTGCCAGATTATAAAATGGCAAACCATGGTTTGCCATTTTATAGTCTGGCAATGTAAATTATGAGCTTCTTAGTTTGTCATGCACTACTACAGTAAATCTACAAAAATATGTCAGTAGTTTACTTGTCAGCAGTTTACTTGTCATTCCTTTATGTATAGTATGTTACTATAGCAAAACTTATTGTTTTTATTCAAATACCAAAGGAAACTTGTTGGAAAATACAGTAATTGCAGCCGAAACTGTTTATGAGGAATGTCTAGGGCCTAATAGAGATACCTTGATCAATATCTGGGATCATTTCCAAGATCTCAGAACATTATAGAGACAGCAATCAGCAGGATATATTAAACTTTTAGCAGAATGCAGGAATTTAAAAGGAAAATGCTAAATATGAAATCTGTCAAATATATTCATCATTTAATTGGCTGCTGCTAAAATACACACCAATTCAGTATACATTATTAATACTATAAATCTTTTTAATATTTTTTTTTTTATTAACACACAGGCCGTTTCCCACCAAGGCAGGGTGGCCTGACAAAGAAAAACTTTCATCATCATTCACTCCATCACTCTTGCCAGAGGCATGCTTACACTACAGCTACAAAAGTGCAACATTACACACCCCTCCTTTTTAATAATGTACTCATGATTACCTGTCCAAATATGCAAATACAGTAGAGAATCCTTTATCAGAAATTCCAAAATTCAAAAACTTCCAAAATTAAAAAACTTCCAAAATCCAAAGGTTTTTCAAGAGTGCTGATATGACATGCTATAAACACATCATTCAGTATAAGACGTGGTGGAGCAGCAGTAATTCCTCACTGATTAACACGTGTTTTGTGCTCTGTGGTGTGAAGATACTGTTGAAAATGTCGAAATGGCCTATGGGTAATAGTGAAAAGAAAAAGAGGAAGCATTTATGTTTATCTACATCACAGAAAGTCAAGTTGTTGGAAAAACTTGAGAGCGGTGTAAGTGTGAAGCATCTGACTGAGCAGTTTGGTGTTGGAACAACCACTGTCTACCACCTAAAGAAACAGAGGGATAAATTGATGAATTTCTATGCTAAAAGTGACAAACGGAAGTTAATGAAAAATAGAAAAGCATTGCATCGATCGTGTACTGATGGAGTGCATCTGTCAGCGTTGGAGTGAACATATGCCGCTTAACAGAATGTTGATCATGAAACAAGCAAATGCCTATCAAGACGAACTGAATACTGAAGGTAACTGTGAAATATTCAGCAGGCTGGTTACAAAAATTTAATTAAAGGCACAGTATCAAATATTTAAAAATTAGTTGTGATAAAGCATCTGCTAATCACGAAGCTGCAAAGACATTCACTGATGTGTTTGCTAAGATTGTTGCTGATAAAAATCTAACAGCAGAACAAAAATACAATAATGATGAGACATTGCTGTTCTGGCATTATTGCCCCAGAAAAACACTGACAACAGCTGATGAGAGACCTCCTACAGGAGTTAAGGATGCCAAAGACAGATTAACTGTGCTGGGATGTGATAATGCAGCAGGCACATATAAGTGTAAACTTGCTGTAGTAGGCAAAAGCCTGCGTCCTCACTGTTAAAATACCTTATCAATCCATTACTGTGCTAACAAAAGGGCATGCATCACCAGGGACATCTTTTCTGATTGGTTTCACAAAATTACAAATATCCCAAAATACAAAAAAATCAGAAAACCGAAACACTTCCAGTCCCAAGCATTTCAGGTACAGGATTCTCAACTGTACTTTCTGGTGTTCATAGTCAAAGAAATTTTGATGATGGGAATTCAGCAGGTGCAGGATTAACAGATACTGAATATGAAATGAAGTCATGTTACATTTGCTCTTTGCTGCCCATAGTTATGTTGAGAGATTCTGAAGAGAAGATGCAAGGGATTAGTTTATTTTTGGAGGTTGTGTAAAAGTAGGTAAAGTAAAAGTGAACATAGAAAAAGAGCACTGCATTAAGAATAACAAAAAGTCTATGCAATGAAAGACTAGATATCAGATCAGAGGGAGGGAGTATGGAGATGGATGCATTTAATATAATTGGGAGTGTCATTGTGATTAATAATGCCCCGCACCCATTACAATGTTAAAGAAACGGCAAAAATAATGAAATTTGAAAACAAAATCTAGAGATAAAAAATACAAGTTCATTAACAATTATAAACATGGGACAAAGTAAATGGTGAAAACATGAAAAATAAACATTTAAAAAGAAAATGAGTAGAAAGGAATAAATCAATTTGAGAGAGTCGGTAACATACCTGTGCATATTTCCTTCATTTTATACAAGTTCACTATTATGCAATGTCCCATTTCTATTAGTAATTCTGTATGTGTTATACATATTCTGTGGAAAGAAGTTTATTCAAGGAGGTAAAAGGAGGAATTTACCAGCGTACTGTGGTACCAACACTTTTATATGGGTGAGGCAAGGGATTAAATGTTGCAGTGAAGAAGGGCTGGAGGCAGTGTAGATGTCATGTTTGGAAGCAATGTGTGGTGTAAATACAGTACAGTAATATGTAGAGAATTCAGAGTGTAGAAATTTGAAGACTGTAAAGGTTTAAAATGTATAAGAGAGTAGAAGAGGGGCTGAGGTGGTTTGGGCATTTAGATGAACAAGAGTGTGGTAGGAAAGAGGGGTAGAGGACCTCCCTGGACACATTGGAGGATCGGGGTAAAGGTTTGGATTCCTAGGTGCTTTAGCATTCAATAGGCTTGTACAAATATGTTAGATCAAGGTGAGCAGAGACAACAGATTTTATGGCTTAAAGCAGTTAGAACATTGAGAATGAAAATTTTCAGCCTATTTAAAAAAAAACTCCATGGGGAAGTGAAACAGAATTCTTCCTCCATAAGCCATGTATGTCGTAAGAGGTGACTAAAATGCTAGGAGCAAGGGGCTGGTAACCCCTTCTCTATACATTACTAAATTTAAAAAGAGAAACCTTAGTTTTTCTTTTTGGGCCACCCTGCTTCGGTGGGATACGGCTGCTGCATTGAAAGAAAGATTTAAAAAAAATATGACTCCTGTGGCTTCTTGTGACTTTCCTTTAATTATTATTACATTCATGTGAAAGCATTAACACCATACAAGCCATACATCACCTGGATTCAATAAAAGGAAGGGAAGCACAGGTCCAATTCCACAGATCAAGACTTTTCTTGAAGAATTCCATTAATATTCACCACCTTCTCAGTTGTGTCAGCCCCTTTATTAACAGCAAACAAAATTATCTAATCTTATATGTATGCATTGCATCATGTTTTTTAAATCCATCGAAATAATTTCAACTACCATAGAAAATTTTGGCTTTTGAATTCTGGACTTATTTCTTCTTTAGATCTGCAAACATATAATAGCCAACTGATGGTCATCTGAGTTAGAAGAATTGGCACTTACAATGGGAGCACTTTGGAACTATGTAATAAGTAAATTTCTTATGAATGCTGACTTGTCCTTCCAAACAGGAGTACAGTGGACCCCCGGTTTACGTAATTAATTCGTTCCAGAATGCTGTTCAAAGTGCAGTTACCAAACGAATTTGTTCCCATAAAGAATAATCTAAATTAGATTAGTCCTTTTAGACCCCCAAAAATACACTTACAAAAGCACTTACAAAAATACACTTACATAATTGTTCGAGTTTGGAGCAGTATGTAAACCGGGGGTCCACTGTACTTACAATGGCAAAGGCACAGAGTACATGAGGCTGAAGAAAATGTTGTCATGGCTAGTATGTGATGTAGTCTGTGCTTGTGAGGGAGACCTAATTAACCACAAGTTGCCTTGGCAAATAGCTGTCAGCCACGCCTCCATGCTAAAGTCTCGGGTCTTTTGTTCTTGAACTAGCGTCAGGTCAAAACACAGGGTGCACTCCTCATTGGTGAGGTGCTTGAAGAACCATATATAAGCTCAAGAAAACAGCTAGAGAGGGGGATTCAGGCAGAGCTCTGGCCTGTGTGCAGAGCTCTGAGCAAGAGGGATTCTGGAGGAGCTCTTGCCGGTGTGCAGAGCTCTGGGCATGAGATTCTGGCAGAGCTGCTGCCTGTGGGCAGATCTCTTGGAGAAGGCTGCTGGAGTCTCTGGAGGAGACTGTTGGAGACACTGGGCAGAGTACTGGCTTGAAGCTGTGCTCATGATGTGTAGGTCTTGGGACCTGTGGCTAGAGTGTAACTGAGTTCCTGTGGTGAACTGTCCTCTGAACTATATTGTAAGTTATATTCTGTTTCATCAGTTTAATTGTAACCCTTGTCTCACTGTTCATGTACAATCCCCATTTATCTAAACCCAATAGTGTTCTCCTGTTCCCAAATATATTACAGTATTGTACAAGGACTTAATAATAAACTGTTTGAGTGGAATAGTAATATTCACTGTCCCCTGTTTTAATCTTTTTCTTATGCTTTATTTTATTATTTTATTTCAAGTACTGAGAGGGTGAGTAGTGGTAGAGATAATGAGAGGTGATGGTGTAGTCACCAGTGACCTCACATTACCTCCACTCCTGTCAGTCGACTCACCTCTCCTGCCTACTCACTCCCTCCCTTTACTCATTTATTCCCTTATTCCGTTACCCCCCTACATGACATGGTGTCTAAACGGTGGTGGTTCTTATTATTTTTATAGTAGGAACCAGTCCCATGTGCCTTATGACTGCTCGGTTATATTTGTGTTATGCTGCCATTTGCTACCATTTTTTTCATGTGTGTAAAGTTCAAGTAAATATCTGTGTGATATTATAATCCAAGTGACCTAAGCTGACCCTTTTGACTGCAGGTCTGAGTAATTGTGTGGTTGTAATATTATATTTGGTGGAGTTGTGTGTTGGTTTGGGATAAATGGTGGAAATTGTGAGTGTTTGGGCGAGACTTTTGGGGGACGCAATTACTGGCCGAAATTGAATGTTTACAGAGAAACGAGAAGTCACCCTGTCACCCAGCCCGCCTTGGAAGAATCACCCACAACTGTCACCCATTGAAGAGTTGCCTCTCATTGTTATCCACCTGATGTGCCCAGTCACCCAGCTGAAGTGCCCCAGTTGCTGTACTGCTGCCCTGGTCTGTCATCCATTGTAGTGGGTGTCACCCAGCTTCTGTGACCAGCATCCACTGGCCGAGAGTTACCCACAGTTGCCAGGGATGGGTGACCGCACTTCTGTTAATGACCTGAAGTGTCCTCACCTCACGTCACCTCGAGCATCTGACCATAGCCTGCTACTGCTGATGTCGGCTGCTTATGATGCTGCGGTTTACTGAGGTGAGGCTTCTGATGCTGTCTACTATGCTGAGACAATGCTGTGATGCTGCTATGATGGGTCAACTGAGGTGGTGGTGTGTGCTGCTGTCTGTCATGCTGTGATGCGGCCGTGCTGAGATGCTGTGGCCGTGCTGTAGCCGTGCTGCGATGCTGTGGCTGTGCTGCGATGCTGTGGCCGTGGTGTAGCCGTGCTGCAATGCTGTGGCCGTGCTGCGATGCTGTGGCCATGCTGTAGCCGTGCTGTGGCCGTGCTGTAGCCATGCAGCGATGCTGTGGCCATGCTGTGATGCTGCCTAGCTCAGGAGGAGATGATGGCAGTGATGCTGCAGTGGTGTATGAGGGATTCTGTCTGGTGTACCAGGACAGGAGAATCTACTATGAAGGAGCTGCCACCCTCGGAGATGTGGAAGGACGCGAGCCGTGGGGATGGACTCCAGCTGCCGGGACCAGCGTGCTGCCATGGGTGGTATGGAGGTGTATGCTGTCATGCTGGCCAACCTGTACGACCAGTATGGGGGATGTCCTGCCAGCCATGAGAGACAATTAAGAGTGTGAGATGTTCCCAGCCTACTTTGACTTGCCGGAAGTATTAGTGTTACCTGTGTGGAATAAGGTGACCTTGGAAATGATCAAGTGATCATGGTTACCTTGTTTTATGAGGCCAGTGAATCCTAGCAGTGGCATAGGATAATGGTGGGTCTTAGCTGCGATGCTTGCACTATCTCGATTTTCAGATGTCGAAATGTGTGTGAAGTGTGTTGAAAATGCGACCTTGGTGGTCGTGAAGTGGTCCAGTTGCAGTTACTTGAAAGAATGCAACCCGTTGGAGCAGTTTTCCACACCAACGAAGACTAGAGAGGTTTGGCCCTGTGGTTAACGTGTGAGGGTGACTAGTACCGGCTAGTGCATTTCTAGTAGAAGTAAGGAAGGCACTGGAGCCAGATATTTAGTTTTAAGGAGAAATGATGGGTAAGGAGGCTTTACACCAGAGAGCAACTGTTATGCTGGTCAACTGCGAGGTATACTGATTATGCTGCCTTGTGGTAGTTGAGAAGGCTGAGGGAAATATATGTAGTTGAATAATTTTGTATTATGTTATGTGTAATTTGGTCTTTGTATTGTAATAGAATTAAGGGTTTAGGATTAAAATAATCTAATAACTTAGGACAAATTGTCCTAGTTCTCAGATATTTTAAACTGGGGGAGAAAGGGGTATGTGATGTAGTCTGTGCTTGTGAGGGAGACCTAATTAACCACACCTTGCCTTGGCAAATAGCTGTCAGCCATGCCTCCATGCTTAAGTCTCAGGTCTTTTGTTTTTGAACTAGCATCAGGTTTCGGCATCAGGTCAAAACACGTGGTGCACTCCTCATTGGTGAAGTGCTTGAAGGACCATATACAGTGGTACCTCGAGTTACGATGGTCCACAAAATCGCCCTTTTATGTAAGTTTATTTTTTTAAATGCTTTTGTAAGTATATTTTTGGGGGTGTAAAAGGACTAGTCTATTTTACATTATTCCTTATGGGGATAAATTTGTTTGGTAATGGCACTTGAACAGCATTCTCGAACGAAAAAATATCGTAACTCGAGGTACCACTGTATAAGCTCAAGGAAACAGCTAGAGAGGGAGATTCGGGTGGAGCTCTGGCCTGTGTGCAGAGCTCTGAGCAAGAGGGATTCTGGCGGAGCTCTTGCCGGTGTGCAGAGCTCTGGGACGAGATTCTGGCAGAGCTGCTGCCTGTGGGCAGATCTCTTGGAGAAGGCTGCTGGAGAGTCTCTGGAGGAGACTGTTGGAGACACTGGGCAGAGTACTGGCTTGAAGCCGTGCTCGTGCTGTGTAGGTCTTGGGACCTGTGGCTAGAGTGTGACTGAGTTCCTGTGATGAACTGTCCTCTGAACTATATTGTAAGTTATATTCTGTTTCGTCAGTTTAATTGTACCCCTTGTCTCACTGTTCATGTACAATCCCCATTTATCTAAACCCAATAGTGTTCTCCTTTTTCCAAATATATTACAGTATTGTACAAGGACTTAATAATAAACTGTGTTTGAGTGGAATAGTAATATTCACTGTCCCCTGTTTTAATCTTTTTCTTATGCTTTATTTTATTATTTTATTTCAAGTACTGAGAGGGTGAGTAGTGGTAGAGATAATGAGAGGTGATGGTGTAGTCACCAGTGACCTCACATTACCTCCACTCCTGTCACTCGACTCACCTCTCCTGCCTACTCACTCCCTCCCTTATTCCATTAGCCCTCCTACGTGACAAGTAGTAAACATTGCCTTGATGCACTGTTTACTCTTATCGCCTTGTATTCACTGGTTTTCTCAACTTTTGGTTTGGGAAACAGTTATGCATAATGAATAGAAAGGACAAGAGCAGTAGTGAAATCTATGACTTTTGAGATGAAACTGCAAATAATAAAGTGCTCTGAAAACAGATGATTTGTTAAATAACCATGAACACATTAAATTAATATTGCTGAATACTATTTGCAATTGAAAAGATATACTATCCAATGTAAAATCTTGGATAAATAATTTTGGTTAAAAAATGTGAAACCAGATACGTATCATTAAAGTACAAGAATGAACCTCAAATTATAATGTGGGTGTCTGCAGTTCAATAAATTCCAAGCTACAACTGCACGAGTAAAAAAATAATTTAGGAATGCATAAAGATCGTAAGTGGGGTACCTACTACACCTTGTACCTTGTGCTACATTCTCAAACTCATGGACACCACATCACTGTTTTACATTCCAAATTTGGCATAATGTAAGACAAACACCTTTTATAGTATTTCCCTATCCATATATCATAAAGCCATTTTATAGTCTAGCAATGTAAATTATGAGTTTCTTAATTTCAATCATGCACTACTACAGTAAATTTACAGATACATGTAATAAAAACTTCATGAGGCAAATCTACTGTACGTATATGCTTTTAAATAGCAAAATCTGGTGATGATCACAGTGATTATAATCAATAAATGCAACTAATAAATATTTATGCATATATTCAGTCTTATCTCATTATTGCCCTGGGCTATTGCACTTTCCACAAATTTTTAATAGTTCTCAACCACAGATGAGGACAATCAATCAATCTGTTAAAATATTTTACTGGCTAAACATAAGAGTATCCAACATAGTATTGTATATTACATAATATTGTAAAGTATTACATGGTATTGAAGCTCATTACACTGTCACTCACACACCTATACCAGATAAATTTCCTTCTGTGTAGAAAAAGACACATATGCAGTTTAAAGACACTCAATAAGGGAATGTTTTGTCATGAGTGGCAAAACATTTCCTCAATAAATGTCAAACTGTGCATGTGTGTCTTTTTCTATATAGTATTGTAGGTATCACCATGCCTGTTATCCAGCCGAATTTCCTTCTCTTATTACAGTATTCTATTCATAGTCAAGCACTAAATCTGTAGGGGTCATACAGCAGCTGGGAAGGGACGGTAATCAGTTTTAATTCAAGGAAGAGAATGGTAGCTCAAATTCCTCAGATCAAGAGCCCTTCACCAGCCTCAAGGCACTCTCTAAGCATTTCCTTCTGTTGTATTATCCATTACTATCAATTATAGCCAGATTATTATATAACCTACAACTGGCCCATGTAAGCTACAATTACTATACACATTATTTACAATATGTACATTTTCTTAAAGTAATGTTGATTAGACACAAGTAAAATAAATTTATTAACTGTATAATAAATGTCAAAATTTGTCAAGTGAAGATAAAAAAAGTTATAATAAATAACTGTTAATGTTAAGAATTAAAAAGACTGACATATCTTTTGAAGAAGTTAAAGAAAATTAATGCATCATATTCTACTGAAAGTAATACTGTGCATAATACAGCATTCAGTTTGCTTTTCAAAATCATGAGAAACACTAAATTTACAGAAATACAGACATCACTGTAAAATGACTGTACTATATAAATAACTGTTCACAGCCAAGGAAGTAGACCTTTCTTTTTTTTTTTTCTTTTTTTTTTTAAAGTGTAATTATCAAATGCCTCGCCTGACCCTAATGAAACTGACCAGCCAAGTGATTTAACAGAACCATTATCAATGAACCTATTTTTTTACTCTTACCCATTCACCAAATGGTTAATGGGGTTTTAAACCTATCGACTACACGAGGGTCATTAAGTCTGCACTTCACCACCAGTCAAAAATATTTAATCACTTAGAAATTAAAGTAACCTCCTAGTTTACATACACCAAAAGCCATCAACTTCTTTTGTGTACATATAGTATCCCCACTCACCAAAGGAGCAAGTCGTTTTTGATAATGGTACAGATAGACCAAAACACCATCTTAAGTTTCCTCTCCAAATTGTGGTTTAGCTATGAATTGTTCTAATCATGTTATTTTGACTTTCATTTTTCAAGTATGTTGACCATCAATGGGTAGCAGCTTCAGAAATAGCTTATCCAGTCAAAAAAAAAAAAAAAAAAAAAAAATGTACAGTGGTCCCCCGAGTAACGAAAAAACTTCATCCCAGAAGCCTGCTTAAGTGCCATTACCGAACGAATTTACTCCCTTAAGGAATAATGTCACGTAGGTTAGTCTATTTCAGGCCCCCAAAAATACACTTCCACAAGCACTTACAATATTATACTTACATAATTGTACGATTTCCGGGGTGTTCGTTACTCGGGGGACCACTGTACATGTTTCCATGTAGGCCAAATACAGAAGTAGCTCTATTTTCTTGGTAATAACCTTTCTTCCTCCTGCCCAGTATGACCCACAGTTTCAACAGAACTCATAATTCTCCCCACAAGAGACAGTGACTGCCTACAGTAGGCTTCAAGAAGAAAACATTCAAGAATGGGCCTTGTCCTCAATATTTACCCTGCTGCATTATTAAACAAGCCAAACACTTATCAATATTTCAGCTTCAATCCTATTTTTTAATGCTCTACCTCAATTATGCCTATTGATTATGTCTCCTTACTACAATACTAATGTATTTGCTTCTTTGTGTAAGGGAAAAAAATGTACATGCATTTTAATTTGTTTACTTAATGTGAGTAAAAGCTTTGCCTGTGTGATAACAGCATTGAGTACATATATAGAAAGATGGTACTCTCATTTCATCAAGATTGAGTCTTACTAGAACAAAATGTTGCAGAAAGACACCTCAACCCATGACTAAAAAAAAATAAATGCAACTATTGTTCATGGAAAATTAAAGTATGAAGTTTACCATTACTTCAAAAGTGTGGCAACCAGTTCAGTCATACTTGGCATGTGTAACCTACTCATTTTGATTAATATTCTCTCACAAACTTTACAATATTAAAGAACCAACAAAATAAGAAATGAAATTTAGAAAACTATACGTATCTACAAATTAAAAAATAGTTTCAACAGTAATAAATATTGGAGAAAATAAATGGTGGAAACATGAAAAATTAAATACTTCAAAAGAAAATGAGTGGAATGGAATACATCAGTTTTTGAGTCAACAATAAATCTGTGTGTGAATGATTGCTATACCGATTACCTTCACTTAATGTAAATTCACTGTTATGCAGTACCCCATTTTTATCAGTGCAATATACATTCACTACATGTGAGCTGTGGTCTACAAAATTAAGTTTCGATGGCTTGATTGAGTTTAATACAGCTGCTAAGGCCCTGGAAGACAACTACTACATAACACAAGGGATATCTATACTATGTACAAATTTAATGAGTCAACAGTTCCAACAGAAAAGATGTTACCTTCAGTAATAAGCTGTAACAATATTCAAATCTAAATAAATTTAACTTCATACAATGTTAAAAGAACATTTAAAGAAATTGGTAGAAAGTTGGGATGCTAAATAAAGTGGTTCTTTATCCCCCTTATTAAATAAGTACATTCATACCATACTAAATATATTCAAATATAAAATGCAGAAATGCTATGTGTAGTTGTTATTACACTGGTAATTGGTCAGAAAGCATATCACAGACTGATAATTGTTCCAATGTTAATACTGTACATTGCATAAATTAACAAAAATTCCCTTCCTTGTAATTCACAGCATTTAGATAATGTGACGCTACAAGTTCAAACTTCTTCCAGTTATTTATTTATAAAATATTATTCTTTCAGTTATTTACTATTGTACTGAGACATGCCACGAAAATTCAACATTAATATTGGCATTAATATTGAGACGTGCTACCAAAATTTAACATTAATATTGACGTGCCACCAAAATTCAACATCAATATTGGCATCAATATTAATGCCTCGTCTAGTAATGAACTAAATAGCAAAGATCATTCTTATGGTTCACATAAAATTGCAACAAATTAATTAATCTTATAGTCAGGTTAAGGACAAGAGCCGTTACTGCTGTGGTATAGAGCACGTCAGGCACAGTGTTAGTTCAACCTACCATAACTCTTCCTGTCTGAGAGCTACCAGCCAAAAAAGCTATAGATGACAGCAAACAGGAGACTGAAAGAAATAGGGAAACCTTTTTGGAAAAACCAAGCTGAAGCATTTTACTTTTAGCTTGTTTGAGTGCATTAGGTAGGAATGGAGGCAAGTCATTTTTAAGACCTGACATGTTGTTAAGGAGAAAGCCAGATAACATTTTGAAAGGATTCATGGAAACTGGTTAACTGAAGGAGGGACAGGAATGTTGTGGTTTGAAGCACCATCTGAACTGTGATGTTTGCACACTTCTGACAAGACAATGTCTTGAATGAGTAAGAGTGAAGATTTTTTTTTCTTTTTTTTTCAGGGCACCTTACCTCAGTCTGAGATGGCAGTTACAGTACTGCATGCAAGCTTTGGAAATGATCTTCAGAACTTCCATTATTCTCATACATAAAATATGAGTTAAATGCATTGTGGGTATATGAATTAGAAATAAATATGCAGGAGTATGGTGAAAAATGAAAAACTTCCTGGTATATAATTATCAGAAAGGACATTTTTAACTAATAATTAAGCATTTTAATAAATTTGCTATTAATTAACAGGACTAAAAATTTACATACAGTAATATTTTTGTATTCAACATGCTCAAGACAACTCTAGGACAATAAACAATTTAAAAAAAAATGATGATATAGAGAACATTCAGAAAAAAATTGTTCTTCCCAAACGTGTACACATTTACGTACAATATTCTGTAGTGACCAATTATATATTTGTAGGAATAAAAAAGAACAATTGGTATCAATGTGACAAAATGCTTGAGTCAGTTTATCAGTCACAATGTCATATAATCTGGGAAAAACAATCAAGGGTATATATCATTCAAAGTTATTGTTATGGAAAAAATAAAAAACATCAATACCTAAAAAAATAAATTATTTATATTGACAAATCACAAATACCGTTATCAGATTCTGTACAGAATACACATTATCGAGGTTTGATTTGTTACGTGAGCTCAACTGTGAAAGTATTTCAAGTCACGTTAAAGACAAACACACAAAGAACAGTTAACACAGTCAAGAGACAATAGAAAACACATCTGTTCAAAAACTTAATAACTTTGAAGACTAAAAGTTGTCAATTCATATATATAGCACAAAATTCATACCACTTAATGGTTACTTTAACAATAAATTAAAAAGAATGAATAAAGAAAGTTGAGCATATCCCAGGACTAGTGAACTCTGTGATTGATTTGCCATTACTATTTTGTCCAGCATATCAACTGGTAAGAAACCTCTTGATATAATAAGGCAAAAAATACATCTTCAAATTCAGTTAAAAAATTTAGACAATACCAAGAAAATACAACTAATTAAACATGGCAAATAAGTGCAATAAAAAAATGACAATACTGAATACTTGCTTACCTTGTTCAACACATTTTCACTCCCAAAAGATGTGGCATTCAGTTAACTAACAGACTGGATAGGAGAGAGCCACGGTAATATTAAAACAGATCTAAGTATCTGAAATATACAGTCATGCTTAAATATTGCAGAAAACAGAACATGAACAATGCAAGCAAAATTGCAGGAGGATTTTCATGCCCCTGTCAAGTTGTCTATCAGATCATTAAATATGTATAATATAGTACATACCAGAATATAAGAATATTCTTTATATAGTATGGAGCTAAATGGCCTAAGAAAGAGACTAGTCACACTGTAAAAATAAAATGTTGTAAAACAGACAAGAGGCAGCTAGAGAAATTACTACAGTGGACCCCCGAGTTTCGGCCATAGTAGTATTTCGTTCCAGAAGGCTGTTCAAGTGCCATTACCGAACGAATTTGCTCCCTTAAGGAATAATGTAAAGTGGTTAGTCCATTTCAGACCCCCAAAAATACACTTACAAAAGCACTTACAATAATACACTTACATAATTGTTCGAGTTTTGAGGTGATCGAAACTCGGGGGTCCACTGTATTTTGAAAAAGAAAAAATGGAGCAAGGAGATTTATGCAAAAGGAACAAGACTGAAGGCAATACGACAAAATAATAATTTAAATATAATAATATAATGAACATTACTGAAAAAAATTGGAAAGAAGGGAAGGGCTGAAGGAGAGAGGGAGAATGAGAGGAAAAAAAGTGAAAAATGAGTGTTGTGTGCATGTATGTGTGTGTGTGTATTATATATTTATAGTATGTACAAAAAAGTACTGTTTAAAACAGCAATAGTGGGTTAAAGAATATTCGCCTGTGCTATAATTAATACTGGTCGCCAAGTTTAATGTCAAATTTTATACAACAGCTAAGAATGACTGATTGGTGATTTATTATTTTTCACGATAAATTATGTACGTGGTATGTGTGAGATTTAACTAGCATTACGTATGAGATTTATCAAAAAGTAATTTTAAGTGCAATATATAGAAAATAACATGAAAACCAACATTACAATAGCAACAGGGGAGCTGCAAGGCTAAAAATTTATTGCACGATCTCTTCAAGAGGAGCAGTCTTTAAATAAGCAGCTGAAGTTTATACCAAAGCAATGATCACCAATCCAGTCCACACAAAGAATGTTACACCATCACTGTGTTAGTTAAAAACAGCAATATGAATAAAAATTTACCATCATATTTTACATTAAGTTAACATCAGACAATATCTACCTAATAAATTCAGATCTACATTCATGTTACATGTACTTACAATGAGTGATATGTTCAGGGTGACTTTAAATATCCTCTCTATCCTACACTTTGGTCTGAATAATAGTTTTTTGTGTTTTTAATAATGTTATCTCCAATAGCAATGAATAATATGATACATGGACTATAAAATTACAAATGTAAGTCATGAGACAAATGTAACATGAGCATATGAAAGACATGTTTGTAGTTCATGAGTACTAAAACTCCTCATGATTATCTTGGCATAGAGTTTGAGCAGCAATTCAAGGAGGAATATTATAATACACATATACTGTACATGTAATATACACATTACACCAATCTTCACTGACATTACAATTAACCCTAAACCCAACTACGTTCTTCAGAGGGAGGACTCTATGGGTGTAATAACTGGTGGAGGGGGAGGGGGAGCTGAGGGCTTTACTACAGGGCTCGGTCTTCCTGAGGATGGTGGTTGTGGTGCTCGAGGTTTTGGAGAATTGCTTCCACTTCCTGGAGGTCTTGGTGGAACTACAGGTTTAGGTCTACCTAGAGTACCAGTGCCACTAATGGGTGTGCCAACGGCTATCCTGGCAGGTACTGCAGGCCTTTCTGTTGTAGCAGGTACAGGGGGAAAGTAGTTTCTGCTTGCATTCTCTCCAACGTGGATGTCCTCATCAAAACTGTAGGAGTGTTGTGGCCTATACAAAGAATCGTTATATGATGGAATCCCCTGCTGGGAACCTTGAAAAGTGCTCTGCTGTGATTTTGGGGAAAATGAAGAAACCATGCCTCTTGTCTTTGGTGAACCATCATACGCAGAAGCTGGAACAAAATTTGGTGTCCATGAATCTGAACCAGTAGCAGCAGATTGGGTAGAACTTGGACCAACAGAAGCACTAATCACTGGGCTTCTACTAATGTCATTTCCAAGAGTTCCATTTTGTGCAGCCTGCATCTTTGCTTCTATACGCTTAGACATTTCTTCCAAGTCGATGTACTCATCAGTTCTTAATGAAGGAGGAACATCATCTTCACAAATATTGTGAAGAGAGCCTTTACTTCTGCCTATACTGAATTTGCTAAATAGACCCTTTGGTGCCATTTTTTTGGGAGATTCTTCCACCACATGTAAAGAAGCCAGACTCATAGACCTTTTGTTATGATAACTGGAGTCAAGCTGTTCATCACTAAGATTATGTAATGATGCTAAACTGCCAGTCCTACTATATTTGCTCTTCTTGCTTGATGTGTTGCTCACTGCATCTGGATTGTTGGAAACCCCAACAGTATTAAGAGAAGCTACACTTGAACTCTTCTTCGCCTTTCCAAATACAAATCCTTTCATTTTATTGTAAAGAGCCTCTGGTTCCTCTTCCACTACTTTGTCTTTGGTAGGCTTTAAGAAAGGTCTCTGTAAGAAGGCTAGGGGATCAACATACATGGCTCTAGGCTGTTCAATTCGCACAGGTTCTGGTGATGGAGGAGCTTCTGGAACAGGTTCACACTCTACTTCACCATCATATCCAATATGAAAAGGTTCTGGATACTTTACCATTGGTGGTACTGACACTGATGGCTTAGGCGGGGGAGGGGCTGGGCGCGTTGGCCTCCGCTGCAAAGGAGGTTGCTTGCGCCGACCAAATATTGGTATGGTGTAAATGTTTTTCTTTCTCCACATTATGTCACAATCAAAGAACTCACAACAATCCTGAACTGGATCACTTAAACAGAATTTCATGCAAAATCCTGGACTATCATCACTACTCATTTCATTTGTCACATGTCTGGGCTGTGACCTACAATCAACAACATCTTTATTTGGTACCAAACGTATTGGAGTCCAAGCTTGACTCCCATTTTCACTGCCAAGGTTATGTGGAGATTCATCTTCACTATTTAAAGATTTTTTCTTTTTCTTTTTCTTCTTTTTGCAAGAGCAACAAGGGAAACAACCACAGGGATTGTCATTGGTCTGGAGGTACCATTTACACGAGCAAAATGCAGCAACACCAAATATTAATACTACACCAACAACAACAGCAATTATCACGTACAGCTGAAAATTATCAATTCTTCTCATCTCATCAGCTAACAAACAGTGTTTAAACTTTTGTGCCTGAATATAATGGAATTTTGCTTGAGGTCTGTAGTCAAATTTGCACACACATTCGTGATATTCTAATGTGGCATTCGCGTGTTTACCCCCACACACCTCCAAGGGATCTTTCCTCCTGAAAATAAAAACAAAACAAAATCAGAGATCTTCCTTCTTTCAACACGTCGGCCATTTCCTACCGAGGCAGGGTGGCCCAAAAGGAAAAACGAAAGTTTCTCCTTTTACATTTAGTAATATATACAGGAGAAGGGGTTACTAGCCCCTTGCTCCCGGCATTTTAGTCGCCTCTTACGACACGCATGGCTTACGGAGGAAGAATTCTATTCCACTTCCCAATGGAGATAAGAGGAAATAAGAACAAGAACTAGTAAGAAATTAGAAGAAAACCCAGAGGGGTGTGTATATATATGAATGTGTAGTGTGATCTAAGTGTAAGTAGAAGTAGCAAAGATGTACCTGAAATCTTGCATGTTTGAGACAGAAAAAAGACACCAGCAATCCTACCATCATGTAAAACAATTACAGGCTTTTGTTTTACACTCACTTGGCAGGACGGTAGTACCTCCCTGGGTGGTTGCTGTCTACCAACCTACTAGCTAGAAAAATCAGAGATATATATACAGTGGACCCCCGAGTTTCGTAAAAACTTCACTCCTGAAGTCTGCTCAAGTGCCATTACCGAACGAATTTACTCCCTTAAGGAAAAATTTCACGTAGGTTAGTCTATTTCAGACCCCCAAAAATACACTTCCACAAGAACTAACAAAATTATACTTACATAATTGCACGATTTCCGGGGTATTCGTTAACCGAGGGTCCACTGTACAGTGGTACCTCGGTTAACGATGGTCCCCAAACTCGCCCTTTTATGTAAGTTTATTTTTTTAAATGCTTTTGTAAGTGTATTTTTGGGGGTCTAAAAGGACTAGTCTATTTTACATTATTCCTTATGGGGATAAATTCGTTTGGTAATGGCACTTGAACAGCATTCTGGAACGAAAAAATATTGTTAACCGAGGTACCACTGTATATATATACAGTGGTCCCCACCTAACAAGCACAACGGAAATCGTACAATTATGTAAGTATAATATTGCAAGTGCTTGTGGAAGTGTAATTTTGGGGGTCTGAAATAGACTAACCTACTTGACATTATTTCTTAAGGAAGTAAATTCGTTCGGTAATGGCACTTGAGCAGGCTTCTGTAATGAATTTTGCTCGTTAGGCGGGGGACCACTGTATATACTATATACAGTGGTACCTCGAGTTACGATATTTTTTCGTTCGAGAATGCTGTTCAAGTGCCATTACCAAACGAATTTATCCCCATAAGGAATAATGTAAAATAGACTAGTCCTTTTACACCCCCAAAAATATACCTACAAAAGCATTTAAAAAAATAAACTTACATAAAAGGGTGATTTTGGGGACCATCGTAACTCGAGGTACCACTGTATGTACATGTATATATATATATATATATATATATATATATATATATATATATATATATATATAGTGGAGGGAAGGCGGGGTAGGGGTCGGCCTAGGAAAGGTTGGAGGGAGGGGGTAAAGGAAGTTTTGTGTGCGAGGGTTTGGACTTCCAGCAAGCATGTGTGAGCGTATTTGATAGGAGTGAATGGAGGCATATGGTTTTTAATACTTGACGTGCTGTTGGAGTGTGAGCAAAGTAACATTTATGAAGGGATTCAGGAAACCGGCAGGCCGGACTTGAGTTCTGGAGATGGGAAGTACAGTGCCGGCACTCTAAAGGAGGGGTGTTAATGTTGCAGTTTTATAACTGTAGTGTAAAGCACCCTTCTGGCAAGACAGTGATGGAGTGAATGATGATGAAAGTTTTCTTTTCGGGCCACCCTGCCTTGGTGGGGAATACGGACCGATGTGTTACATAAAAAATAAATATACTATACTATATATACTACATATATATGCCCGATATTGCTATAATTTGCCTATGTAAGTTAATTAAAACTGTATCCCCCCACCCGATGGTTAATTACAAATTAAGAAAAGTTACAGTATCGTGGCTGGAACAATTCACAACCTACAAAAAGCAGGAATGAAAACTAGATGATACCATTGAGGTTCATCCTGGCCATTAGCAAGTCAAAAGTGACTGAACAGGAAGGTGCCTTTGTCTCCCACATGCAGGGCTGAATCTTTCTCATGTTACAAAATAAAATATTCTCTACGAAGATATACAGATATAAATAAATAAAATAAAATAAAATTTTATTTTTTCCAAAGGTTACAATGTGTGTTTACATTTCATAATATGATTGGTGCAAAGAAAGCCACTATCATGCCGAGGTATTTTGGGCAGACTTAAGCTAATACAGTGGACCCCCGAGTTTCGTAAAAACTTCACTCCTGAAGTCTGCTCAAGTGCCATTACCGAACGAATTTACTCCCTTAAGGAAAAATTTCACGTAGGTTAGTCTATTTCAGACCCCCAAAAATACACTTCCACAAGAACTTACAAAATTATACTTACATAATTACACGATTTCCGGGGTATTCGTTAACCGAGGGTCCACTGTACAGTGGTACCTCGAGTTACGATGGTCCCCAAAATCGTCCTTTTATGTAAGTTTATTTTTTTAAATGCTTTTCTAAGTATATTTTTGGGGGTGTAAAAGGACTAGTCTATTTTACATTATTCCTTATGGGGATAAATTCGTTTGGTAATGGCACTTGAACAGCATTCTCGAAGGAAAAAATATCGTAACTCGAGGTACCACTGTACTTATAAACTATTTAAGTCTAGACAGTCCACGGTGCCCTGTGGCCTGGTGGCTAAAGCTCTCACTTCACACGGTGAGGGTCTGGGTTTGATTCCCAGCCAGGGTAGAAACATTAGGCGTGTTTCTTTACACCGGTTGTCTATGTTCACCCATCAGTAAAATGGGTACCTGGGAGTTAGTCAACTGGTGTAGGTTGCATCCTGGAACAAAACTGACCTAATTTTCCCGAAATGCTCTGCATAACAAGCGGCTTTCTATATACATAGTAGTATGTCACTGATGTCAGCTAGGCCTGTATACCATGTACATGTATTTGTAGTAAATAAAGATATGTATTATTATTATTATTATTTATTATTAATAAAATGTACATAGTACAATGTATGATACAAACATACATACATTTTTAAGTTTGTAATTAAGTTTGTTTACTATATTTTTAATATGATGTAGAATTGTATACATACATTTTTAAGTTTGTAATAATGGCTTAAAAGTTAAGGAATAATAAAATATTTGGGAGAGTTGCTTTAACTTTGGTTAGAGTTTAGCATAGTGTGGGTATGGTTGTTATTGAGAGTCTTAAATTGATGTTCAGACCTGGTTATTTTAGTAATGAATTCCATATTTTGGGGCCCTTTATGTGCATAGAATTTTTACACAGGGTGATATGGACACGGGGTATATCAAAAAGTGATCTGTGTCTTGTGTTATGGTCATGGGTCCTGTTAAAGTTGGTGAGGAGAATTTTGAGTGGAGGGTTTATATCTGAGTGTATGTAGTAGGCATAAGAATAAGTGTGAATGTTCTTTACGGTGAGTAGTTTTAGACTTTTGAATATTGGTGGAGTATGCGCATGGGGCTCTACATCAATAACTCATCTCAGACCACTAATAACACAACAAAAGGCAGCAGTTAGAATGATAACAAATTCACACTCCAGACAATATACTCCACCAATATTCAAAAACCTAAACTTACTCACCATACAAGACATCCATACTTTTTACTGTGCCTATTACATACATAGAACACACTATGCAAATATTAACCCACCACTCAAACTTCTCCTTACCAATTTTAACAGGACACATGACCATAACACTAGACACAGATCACTCCTCGATGTTCCCCGTGTCCATCTAACACTATGTAAAAACTCAATGCATATAAAAGGCACGAAAATTTGGAATTCATTACCTGTCATTGCCAAAGAAACCCTGCCTGTACCCCAATTCAAAACGATGCTAAAAAACCACCTTCTCACCCAAAGCTAAATGCTCAATATCAAACTTTCCCAACAAAGTAGAATAATCACTTAATGTAAAAACCTGACTAATCACTTAAATGTAAAATCCTGTTATGAATAATACATACTAAGCTAACTATTTCCATAACATTTACATTATAATGACCACGTAAACTGTAACTGCAATGCAACTACAGTGGTACCTCGAGTTACGATATTTTTTCGTTCGAGAATGCTGTTCAAGTGCCATTACCAAATGAATTTATCCCCATAAGGAATAATGTAAAATAGACTAGTCCTTTTACACCCCCAAAAATATACATACTTACAAAAGCATTTAAAAAAATAAACTTACATAAAAGGGCGATTTTGGGGACCATCGTAACTCGAGGTACCACTGTAATTGTTTTAAATTGTTATCTCACTCAATTAGTTGCATTGCTACAATTAATTGATATGTTCAACTTATATTCAAACTTTATAACTTAGATATGCAATTATACTTATTTTATAAATTATCAACCATAACTTTTTACCATGTAGTCTAGAATTAAGTAGACCTAAGAATGCCCGCAATGCACAGCATATTAAGGGCTTTGGCATGTACGTACATCTCATTACTAACTATATTTCTTGTCTACCATGTATCATTGTACCATGTCTCAATAAAGTATTATTATTATAGAGTGGGAATTTGTTATCATTTTGACCGCAGCCTTTTGCTGGGTTATGAGCGGTCTAAGGTGATTTAATGTTGTTGATCCCCACAGATTTTACAATTATTATTACAGTGGTACCCCGGTTTACGATGGTCTCCAAACTCGCCCTTTTATGTAAGTTTATTTTTTTAAATGCTTTTGTAAGCGTATTTTTGGGGGTCTAAAAGGACTAGTCTATTTTACATTATTCCTTATGGGGATAAATTCGTTTGGTAATGGCACTTGAACAGCATTCTGGAACGAAAAAATATCGTAAACCGGGGTACCACTGTATTATTATTATAAATCTGTGGCTGGATAACGTTCAGAAGCAACAGAAACATCAATAAAATCCAGTTGTTAGTCAAGGTACAGTGGTACCTTGACTTATAAGTTTAATTTGTTCCGTGACCCAGCTCGTAACTCAATTCGCTCATACATATATAAAATCAATTTTCCTCATTGAAATTAACTGAAATGCCATTAATCCATTCCAGCCCCCCAAAAAATACCAGTTTTTTTGTTATGGGTTTTTAAATAAAATGTATTTATAAATAAGAAATTAGTTTTGCCTTTTTCGCCAGGTCTCAACAATGTACGTATTAGAAATGCTGGAATATATATGAAACTCCTTCAAGCACGGTGTAAGATGAGTGTCACTCCACTGCCAGTGGAGTGGCATTTGATGATCATGCACTGCCTTGGCTTTATTTTTCACTGTTACACATAAACATGTCTGTCTATCTGTTTGTTTCTGTTTGTCTATTTGTCTGTCTAGCTCTGTCTATGGTCATCTCTGTCTGCTTATCTGTCTTTCTGTCTGCCTGTGTTTCTGTCTTCCTGTCTCTCTACTTGTCTCTCTGTCTCAGAGAGAGAGTCGCTCATGAACCAACAGGTATTACACACGATGCAGAGTCAGTCACGTCTGATTCCTGAACAAATGAAAATGTGTATTACTTGCCAGTCATGATTATTATGCCTTATATCTACAAGCATAGTATAGCACTTTGTCTGGATTTTTTGGGTTATCCTAGGTAATTTACACTATGTATAACTGTATTTATGTGTACCTGTGAGACAGAGACAGAGATAGATACAGACAGACAGAAGGAGATAGACAGCCAAAGCAAATCAGCTAGCCAGCCGCCGGCCAGCCATCCTGCCAAACATGTATTACACGTTCCAGAATTGTTTCTCTTTACTTAGGGCATACGTTATAGAACATTCTGGCAGGATGACACTACCAGTGGTATCAAAATTGAAAGGATGTTACACATTGGTTATTATCAAGGTTTTTGATATTTCCTCTCTCCTGCGAGTGGCGGCATATCTGAAGCTTGCTCATAACTCGGATTTTAGCTCGCAACTCAAAGCAAAAAATCAACCGAGCGACGGCTTGTAACTCGGAAAACTCATAAGTTGGGGCACTCATAAGTCAAGGTACCACTGTATTTTTAAATTTCTTTTTAATCTTCTTATATTTTCTTCCAATAGGACATTTCATATTTTGTGTTCTTTTATAGTAGTACAGTATTAGCATGGAGTTACAACATACAGTGGACCCTCGCTATTCGAACACTCCAAAACTCACCCGCATTCCAGAATGCTGTTCAAGTGCTGTTACCAAACGAATTTATTTACTCTAATTTACATCATTATGTAAATTAGAGTAGTCTATTTCAGACCCCCAAAAATACACTTATAAAAGCACTTACAATAATAAACTTACATAAAAAAGGTGAGTTTTGGAGTGTTCAAATAGCAAGGGTCCACTGTATACAAAATACATTCAACATAGTACAGTGGTACCCCGACTTACGATATTTTTTCATTCCAGAATGCTGTTCAAGTGCCATTGCCAAACGAATTTATCCCCATAAGGAATGATGTAAAATAGACTAGTCCATTTAGACCCCCAAAATTACACTTAAAAAAACATTTAAAAAAATAAACTTACATAAAAGGGTGAGTTTGGGGACCATCGTAAGTCGGGGTACCACTGTATACAGTATTTAATAATATGCATGGAATATTAAAAAGGTATTGTACAGTGAACTCAAATTAAGTCGTAATAAACAACTGCCAATGAATAATGTATTTATTTATTGTGTGATGCATTGTTCTGGTAGCTGCAATGGGAGGTCATCTTATGATATGAGAAGATACACCAGCACCAGAAAAAGAGTGCCTTATATGTAATAGAATGCTAATAGTACTATAAAAGTAAAAAATTTTCTTTTTCAATTAGGTAATAGGCAAAATATTTGATCAAAATTCTTAGAAAAAATTAAATGAAATAAGATATGGATTATGACTTGGGAATGCATTAATCTATTTAACATAAGTACTGAATACAGCCTCTCCTCACTTAGCGACGTACTCGTTTACCGACACTTCAGACTTACGACGGGCTCTCTGACCAGTATTCATACCTAAATACAGTGGTACCTCGACTTACGATGGTCCCCAAACTCACCCTTTTATGTAAGTTTATTTTTTTAAACGCTTTTGTAAGTGTAATTTTGGGGATCTAAAAGGACTAGTCTATTTTATATCATTCCTTAAGGGGATAAATTCGTTTGGTAATGGCACTTGAACAGTATTCTGGAATGAAAAAATATCGTAAGTCGAGGTATCACTGTAATGTATATTAGAGCTGATTTCCTCTATTCAGTTTATTTCAATATACTAGTACAGTACACTACTGTATAAACATTTAAAAATATACCAGAAATGTTATAAATGGTGCAAAGGTGACATTAAAACAATATCAAAGATGGTCGACACAAACTCACTACCATTATAGTATGCTCTTCACTTAGCAACGAATTCATTTAACGACGTGGTCTTAGGAACGGAACTCCATCGCTAAGCGAGGAGAGGCTGTATTAGACTTACAATGATTTTTCGGGAACACATTGTCTTCAGTAGGGACCAGTGGCGACTCGTGTATAGGCACTGCGGAACTGCAGCACCCCTATTTTCACTCGATATTATAGATAACATTCAATATAATGAGTCTTTTTTTTCTTTAATTCTTTCTTTATACAGGAGGCCCTCCACATTCGCGAGGGTTAGGGGATCAAGAACCTTGCGAATCTTGAAAATTCACGAATGTTTGGTGTGCAAATATGATGTAGGGAAACATAATAATACTGTACTGTAGCGTTCGCGAATATTTTCATGCGCAAATATATTGTAGGGAAATAGAATAATAGCATTTACTTAGCCTAACAATACTGCTTCCTTAACCTATTGAACCACGAACAATCATTAAACACATGAAAACATAACATAAATACTGCTATACACTAACGGCCCTCTCCAAGGCTGGAGACACTGCAGACCTGGAGAGCATACAATGAACTTTCACGGCACACATAAGTATGATAAGGCACCTAAATTACTGCGAACGGTTGAAGGTCCTTGATCTGTATTCCCTGGAATGCAGGTGAGAGATATACATGATAATATACACGTGGAAGGTCCTGGAGGGATTGGTACCAAACCTGCACACGAAAATCACTCCCTATGAAAGCAAAAGACTCGGCAGGAGATGCAACATTCCCCCGATGAAAAGCAGGAGCACCACGAGTACATTGAGAGACAACACAATAAGTGTCTGGGGCCCAAGACTGTTCAACTGCCTCCCAGCATACATAAGGGGGATTACCAAAAGACCCCTGGCTGTCTTCAAGAAGGCAATGGACAGGCATCTAAAGTCAGTACCTGACCAATCAGGCTGTGGTTCATATGTTAGTTTGTGTGCGGCCAGCAGTAACAGCCTGGTTGATCAGACCCTGATCCACCATGAGGCCTGGTCTCAGATCAAGCCGCGGGGGCGTTGACCCCTAAAACCCTCTCCAGGTAAACTCCAGGTCCTTAGACAAATAGATAAATTAAAACCTAACAAATCCCCAGGCCCTGATGAACTGTACACATGGGCTCTAAAGAAATGTAGAGAGGAGCTTAGCAAAAATATGGCTAATATTTTCAACATAGCAAAAATATGGCTATTTTCAACATATCATTACAAACTCGCATAGTGCCAGATAAGTGAAAATGACAAATATGATAAGATAAGATAATTTTTTGTTCAGATTTTTAACCCCAGAGGGTTAGCCACCCAGGATAACCCAAGAAAGTCAGTGAGTCATCGAGGACTGTCTGTCTTATTTCCATTGGGGTCCTCAAGCTTGTCCCCCAGGATGCGACCCACACCAGTCGACTAACACCCAGGTACCTATTTGCTGCTAAGGTGTAAGGAAAAGCGTCAAAATGTTTCCACCCTACCAATAATCGAACCCGGATCCTCCGTGTGTGAAGCGAGAGCTTTAGCCACCAGGCCACAGGGGCCCCTATTTTCAAAGCAGGTGACAGTTCCTTAGCTTTGAACTATAGACCAATAAGCCTAACCTCCATAGTGGGAAAATTTATGGAATCAATAATTGCCGAGGCAATTCGTAGCCATCTTGAAAGGCATAAATTGATTAATGAATCTCAGCACAGTTTTACAAAAGGGCATTCCTGCCTTATGAACTTATTAACTTTTTTCACTAAGGTATTTGAGGATGTAGATCATGGTAATGAATATGATATTGTATATATGGACCCTCAGTAAGGCTTTTGATAAGTCGCACATCAGAGACTATTGAGGAAAATTAAGGCACACAGAATAGGAGAATTTTTTTCATGGATAGAGGCATGGTTGATAGATAGGCAGCAGAGTGTTTGCATAAATGGGGAGAAATCTAAGAAGGGAAGCGTCATGAGCAGTGTTCCACAGGGGGTCAGTGTTGGGCCTCTTGTTCACACTCTACATAAACAACGGTATATAAAGCGACATAAGCAAGTTTGCCGATGACACCAAAATAGGCCGTCCAATTCATTCTGACGAGGACATTAGACCACTCCAGGAAGATTTGAATAGACTGATGCAGTGGTCGGAGAAGTGGCAGATGCAGTTTAATATAGACAAATGCAAAGTTCTAAACATTGGACTGGAAAATAACCATGCCACATATAAACTAAATAATGTAGGTCTTAATATTACTGATTGCAAAAAGGATTTGGGAGTTCTGGTTAGCAGTAATCTAAAACCAAGACAACAGTGCATAAGTGTTCGCAATAAAGCAAACAGAATCTTTGGTTTCATATCAAGAAGCATAAATAATAGGAGTCCTCAGGTAGTTCATCAACTATACATTATAGTATACAGTAGACCCCCAGATTTCGTATTGCTCCCAACTCGAACAATTATGTAAGTGTATTTTTGTAAGTGCTTTTGTTAGTATATTTTTGGGGGTCTAAACGGACTAATCTAATCTACATTATTCCTTATGGGAACAAATTCATTCGGTAACGGCACTCGAACAGCATTCTGGAACGAATTATGGCCGATAACCGGGGGTCCACTGTATCTTCGATTAGGCCTCATTTAGATTATGCTGCACAGTTTTGGTCACCCTATTACAGAATGGATATAAATGCACTGGAAAACATACAAAGGAGGATGACAAAGTTGATCCCATGCATCAAAAATCTTCCCTATGAGGAAATCTGCACTCTCTAGGAAGGCGTAGAATTAGGGAGGATATGATTGAGGTGTATAAATGGAAAATGAATAAATAAAGGGGATGTAAATAGAGTGCTAAAAATATCTAGCCAGGAAAGGACTCACAGCAATGGATTTAAGTTCGAAAATTTCAGATTCAGGAAGGATATAGGAAAGCACTGGTTTGGTAACAGAGTTGTGAATGAGTGGAACAAACTCCCGAGTACCATCATAGAAACTAAAACGTTGTGTAGTTTTAAAAATAGGTTAGATAAATGCGTGAGTGGGTGTGGGTGAGTATGAGTTGGACCTGACTAGCTTGTGTTAATAGGTATGATGTCGTGCTCCTTCCTTAAGTGGATGAAGCCAGTGGGAGACTTGGACCTGCCTCGCATGGGCCAGTAGGCCTGCTGCAGTGTCCTTTATGTTCTTATGTAAGGTTAGGCTGAGAGGGTAAACCCTTGAAAATGGCCACTAAAGTATGGTACAGCAGTGTCACACTCAAAATGAGAATACTATAGGTTCCATAATTATATTTGTATCTGCATTAAACATGATTAAGTATTTTTTATTTCATTTTATACTGTCAAGTTAAAATTAAACTGGCTGGATCTTAAACCAATTTTACATAAGAAAAAGTGAAAGAGCAACGATGTATTTGCACAGATGAGTTCTGTCCTGCTTAAGACACGCCTCATTACTTGAAGTACTGTGAGAATCCTAAGTGTTCTACTAGTCATAAATTATAACCCACAAACAATATACATGTCCTTCCTCCTGGATAATTCAGTGGCTGAACATATGGATGGCAGCAAGAACTCGGGTTCAATCCCTGAGGGGGCAAGATGTATAGGCAAACATCCTAACATTTGCTGCCCTGTAACCTAGCAATTAGTAGACTGTTGAAGGTTGCATACTAAAGAAGTACCAAAGGACCCAGCGAAAAATCCTGTAACAAATTATCATGGTAATCAGCCTGCAAGCATTGGTT
Organism: Cherax destructor; assembly: GCA_009830355.1. NCBI lineage: Eukaryota > Metazoa > Arthropoda > Malacostraca > Decapoda > Parastacidae > Cherax > Cherax destructor. Next base: position 105,902 of record WNWK01000113.1, on the reverse strand, counting down.
TGAAGCCATATTAGCAAGGCTATCGGGTCTGATAATTAATATTATTAGCCATGGGAAAGCACTAAACCCAGAGGCCATGTAGCGCCATTTGAACGACAGGTAATCAGCCTTTATCTGAAGAAGGGAGAGGGTAGCTCCAATTCCTTGGATCAAGAGCCCTTCACCAGAATTAAGGATCCCCTTCAAGGTATTGGTCTGAGAAACCTCAAAGGTTGCAGTCGCTTTAAGTACACCTTTTGGCTTTTAGTATAGTAGTTGTGGTGTTATCTTCCCCACAACTAGTCTCAGACCAGGCCTCCTAGGTTGTAAAGACAATATTAAGGACAGACAAGTGATAAAATAAAGCTAGTAAAACAATATATATCCCCATGCATTGATTTGTATCTCTATTCAATACTGCATTAGTCTATATTGACTAGTACAGTACTGAATGAAAACAGCATGCAAAAGAATTTTATTGGGAAGCACAACACATTGTTACTCGACTAAATGTTCAATATTCATAAGATCCCTCAATTGAAAACCAAAACACACATTGCACGTGTTTCCTTGCCACCAATCCACATCAATACTATGATTCATAATCTATCATGACCTAATATGCTGACCGCTGTTCACTTGTGCTCCCTCTCTATACATTCTTCCATCCCCCCCCCTGCCTTATCTTATTCCCTCCCTCACTCCCCTGTATCGCTCCTCCCGCATTATCTACCCCTTTACATGCAATAGCTATACCCTCACATTATCTCCCCTTGTATACACACTCGTCTTATCTTTGTCTTCCTTTGTACCCACACACTACACTACACACACAGCGGCCAGTGAAGAGGCGGGGCCAGGAGCTGTGACTCGACCCCTGAAACCACAACTAGGTGAGTACACACACACAGAGGCGGGTATAACAGGAAGGGCACTGCAATGGATCAGAGAATACCTGACTGGGAGGCAACAACGAGTCATGGTACGTGATGAGGTATCACAGTGGGTGCCTGTGACGAGCGGGGTTCCCCAGGGGTCAGTCCTTGGACCAGTGTTATTCTTGGTATATATGTAAATGACATGACGGAAACGATAGACTCAGAAGTGTCCCTGTTCGCAGATGATGTGAAGTTAATGAGGAGAATTAAATCAGATGAGGATCAGACAGGACTTCAAAGAGACCTGGACAGGCTGGACACCTAGTCGAGCAACTGGCTTCTCGAATTTAACCCCTCCAAATGCAAAGTCATGAAGATCGGGAGGGGCAAAGAAGACCGCAAACAGAGTATAGGCTAGGTGGCCAAAGACTGCAAACCTGGCTCAAGGAGAAAGATCTTGAGGAGAGTATAACACCGAGCACGTCTCCGGAAGCACACATCAACCAGATAACTGCTGCAGCATACAGGCGACTGGCAAACCTGAGAATAGCGTTCCGATACCTGTACACAGTGTTACTAGAGTATGCAGCATCAGTTTGGAACCCACACCTGGTCAAGCACGTCAAGAAATTAGAGAAAGTGCAAAGGTTTGCGACAAGGTTAGTTCCAGAGCTAAGGGGCATGTCCTACAAAGAAAGGTTAAGGGAAATCGGCCTGACAACACTGGAGGATAGGAGGGTTAGAGAAGACATGAAAACGACATACAAAATACTGCGTGAAATAGACAAGGTGAATAGAGACAAGATGTTCCAGAGAGGGGACACAGAAACAAGGGGTCACAATTGGAAGTTGAGGACTCAGATGAGTAAAAGGGATGTTAGGAAGTATTTCTTCAGCCATAGTCAGGAAGTGGAATAGTCTAGCAAGTGATGTAGTGGAGGCAGGAACCATACATAGTTTTAAGACGAGGTATGATAACGCTCATGGAGCAGGGAGAGAGAGAACCCAGTAGCGATCAGTGAAGAGGCGGGGGCCAGGAGCTGAGTCTCGACCCCTGCAACCACAATTAGGTGAGCACAATTAGGGGAGTACACACACAAAAGGCCAAGCACGTCAGGAAATTAAAGAAAGTGCAAAAGTTTGCAACGAGACTAGTCCCGGAGATAAGGAGAGATCGACTTGACAAACACTGGAGGACAGGAGAGATAGGGGGGATATAATAGACATAAAATACTGAGAGGAATCGACAAAGTGGACAGAGACAGGATGTTCCAGAGATGGGACACAGCAAAAAGGGGTCACAATTGAAAGTTGAGGACTCACATGAGTCACAGGGATGTTAGGAAGTATTTCTTCAGAGTTGTCAGGAAGTGGAATAGTCTGGAAAATGATGTAGTGGAGGCAGGATCCATACATAGCTTTAAGAAGAGGTATGATAAAGCCATGGAGCAGGGAGAGTGACCTAGTAGCGACCAGTGAAGAGGCGAGGCCAGGAGCTGAAACTCGACCCCTGCAGCCACAATTTAGTGAGTATACATACACAGAGGGCCAAGAACTGTGAATTGACCCCTGCAACAACATATAGGTCTACCTGGAGAGTATTCCGGGAATCAACGCCCCCGCGGCCCGGTCCATGACCAGGCTTCCTGGTGGATCAGGGCCTGATCAACGAGGCTGTTACAACTGGCCGCACGTAGTCCAACATAGGAACCACAGCCCGGCTGATCCGGCACTGACTTTAGGTATCTGTCCAGCTCCCTCTTGAAGACAACCAGGGGTCTATTGGTAATTCCCCTTATGACTGGTTGGAGGCTGTTTAACAGTCTTGGGTCCCAGACACTTTTTTTCTCTTAGTGTACTAATGGCGCCCCTACTTTTCACTGGGGGTATGTTGCATCGCCTGCCAAAGTCTTTTGTTTTCGTATGGAGTGATTTCTGTGTGCAGATTAGGGACCAGTCCCTCCAGGATCTTTCAGGTGTAGATTATGATGTATCTCTCGCCTGCGCTCCAGTGAGTACAAGTCAAGTGCTTCCAAGCATTCCCAGTAATTAAGGCGTTTGATGGAACTTACACGTGCAGTAAAGGTTCTCTGTACATTCTCTAGATCTGCAATTTCGCCTGCTTTGAATGAAGATGTTAATGTACAGCTGTATTCCAGCCTAGAGAGAACATGTGATTTTAAAAGATCATCGGCTTGGCATCTCTTGTCTTTGTACACAAATCCACTGCTTTCCCCCACACACTCCCTCCTCTCTCATCCACACTCCCTTTGCTCTCTCCCACTTCTCCTTCCCCACACTATTTTGTCTCCTTTCCACTATCTTCCATTTTCGTTTTCACCCACACTCCCTCTTCTCTTTCACGTCTTATCTCTGCCCCTTGTCTCTATCTCTTCTCCCATCTCACTATCACTCTTCCCCAATTTCTACTCCCACCGTGGCCTGGTGGCTAAAGCTCTCGCTTCACACGGCAAGTGTCTGGGTTCGATTTCCAGCGAGGGTAGAAACATTGGGCGTTTCTCTTTGCACCGGTTTTCTATGTTCACCCATCAGTCAAATGGGTACTGGGAGTTAGTCGACTGATGTGGGTCGCATCCTGGGACAAAACTGACCTAATTTGCCCTAAATGCTCTGCATAACAAGCGGCTTTCTATACAGTAGTATGTCACTGATGTCAGCTAGGGTTGTATTCCATGTACATGTACTTGTAGTAAATAAAGATATGTATTATATTATGTTTCAATCTAACAATCTCCTAATCATACATTCACTCTGCATACATATTTTTATTTGCTTTTTATTATAATCAAAGAAAGCGCTAAACCGACAGGGGTCATACAGCGCTTTTATTTGCTTGTGTATATTTATTTTCTACATAGCATTCAGTGCAATGGTAACTAAGTATGTACATGTATTATTTCAATAAACAATTAGTATAGTATTAAGTATTTAATTAAGAATACATCAATTAAATTTTATATTAAATGAATATATTAATGTTTAATATATGTTAAAATAAAATAAATATATATATATATATATATATATATATATATATATATATATATATATATATATATATATATATATATATATATATATATATCAACAGCTCACATGTGCTACTAGGTTGGCGTTCAGCCTAAGTGTAGCCATATAGTTCTGGGATTATATCTAAGTCTTGCAAGTTACAGGTTTGGGACCATACCATACCAAGTCTACGAAGTCATAGGCCTGGGACAAAATTATCCACTTATAGGGCTTATTCAGTTTTAGGTTTGGGGCCAGACCACATCATCTGCCCCGTTATGTCAGAGACCAGGTCTGTAGAAAGAGCAAGTGTACACGGATATAGGTCAGTGACCAGATCAAGTCTAGCCAGGTCGATGTCTACGGACAGACTAGGTCTGTTTTTGTTGCCTACCCATTGTTTAGGGTTTGGACCTGATCAAGTCTACTCAGGTCTAGAGCCTAATTCTAACCAGTTATAGATCTGGAACCAGATCAAATTTACTCAGTTAATGATCTGAATCAGATCAAATCTTCTCAAGCTTTAGATTAGGGACAAAACTATTTTTTTCATTTATTTACTTCACTGTAGTGATGAGCCAATAGAAGTCAACCAGCACGTATTGTGGGAGGCAATTCGACTCGATCCAAGGACAGAGAAAATAGCTCAAATTCTTTGGAACAAGAGCCCTCCCATCCCCTATGGCCCCGTGGCCTGGTGGCAAATGCTCTCGCTTGACTCGCGTAATGACACGATTGCAAACAAACCATACCACGGGTATGGAATTTTGAGATACTCTGACCGCGGGTTCGAACCCCACCCGTTATGGTATGCTCTCGCTTCACACGAAGTGTCCGTTTTCGATTCCCGGCGAAGGGGTGGAACCTTACACCGGTTGTCTATGTTCACCCATCAGTAAAATGGGTACCTAGGGGTTAGTCGACTGGTGGGTCGCATCCTGGGACAAAACTGACCTAATTTGCCCGAAATGCTCTGAGAGCATAACAAGCGGCTTCCTATATAGTAGTATGTCATTGATGTCAGCTAGGCCTGTATACCTTGTACATGTACTTGTAGTAATTATATAAGTCACTTTGACTTTTATGGGTTATCCTAGGTAATTTAGACATATGTTACTAGGTACGATAATTGGACTTATGTGTACCTATACCTAAGTCAACTTTCTTGTCCCCTTACCCTTGAGAGGGAAACAAGATAACCAGTCTTCTGTTATGTGACTTGTCCTAACACTCGACTGGTAACCACTTGTATAGATCTCATTAAACTTGTACAGCATTTTTTTTATAATATAAATTGCAAATATTTTTTGCCTGAAATCAAAATATGGTTAAAAAAGAATCCCTATAGAAATAAGTCACACTGACTTTTATCTTTGATTAAATGTATGAATGTAATGTAATGTATTTACGTATGTGTGTACTCACCCATTTCTGGTTGCAGGAGTCTAGTCGCAGCTCCTGGTCCCGCCTTTTTGTGTGCATGCGTGGGTGTGTGTTCATGCGTGCGTGTATGCGTGTTCTACAAATATATATATATATATATATATATATATATATACAAACATACATACATATAATAGTAGTGCTCCCTCAGTATTGTATAAAATATGTAATGCTACTTGTAAATCTATTTGTGTACATTTCCTAAATAAAACATTTATAATTAAAAAAAATACTTATGCTTGGTAATTAGATTATATAAACACATTAAGGACGGCTCATCTTGGGATAAATGTTCACCATGAACTTTTTTCTTTAAGCATGAAAGTGCACATTTTGAGAGCACACAAAATGATGAAATTCGCAGATGCAGCAGGAGTCAGTCAGACGTTCTTACAGGAACTGCTAAACGACAGCCGTTTTGGATGAAGACTATAGAATTATTAACTTTGAAGGGTCAGTAACCCAGGACAACTTCATTAAGGCTAATTAATGTGGTTTTATTCCCACTGGGTTCCGGTTTAGGTCCTCCCCCAGGATGCTGCACACAACAGTCGTCTAACTGCCAGTTATTTATTCACTGCTAGGTAACAAGGGCAGTATGTGTTAAGAGACAGTGTGCATATGTCTCTCTGGTGTGGGGGTTCGACCCCACGTCCTCTCAGCAGAGCCGAGAACTAGAACCACCGCACTCAGCATGGAGAAAACACCTTTGTTGATATCCACATTATGATCACTATTGTGGTGCTCGTCGATATTCCTAGCGCAGTGCACATCTCATGATGATGGGCACATCTCATGATGATGGGCACATCTCATGGTGATGGGAGGTGGTAGTAGTAGTATAGTCAAGTGGCATGTATGCGGGTCCCCCACCACGCCAGGAGGGGCACACCACCACCCACAAAACCCTTTGTTAATCGCCCACTTCCCACACTCTTCACTCGCAATTTCACTCGGTCGACGCACACACTTGATTAGCGTATTAAGGACACAGTATATCCAGGTCTTACCATCGACTCATGATGATAAAAGAGGAAAGAATAACGTGTGTGAGAGCGTACGCGTACACTTGTTCAGTCCTCCACGCTCTCTGGTTTGTTTGTCTCCGTACCAGCAGCCAGTCACCAGCTACTGCCATGTTGCCTTCCATCTCTCTATCACCTCAAAACTCCTCTACTGCCTCTCATGAACTCTTATTCCTTTGATTGGACCTACATTTTAAAACTATAGTCTGTCTCTTCATAGGTCGGAGCGAGAAACACCCAGGGAGAGGGAGAAATAAGTATAATCAAAGGAGAGTCTTGGCATCAGTGTGGGACTAACTCGCCAGCGTCGCTAGATGGGACTCTACACTGTCAGCGCTAACTCTTATGGCTAGTTGAAATCACTCTACCTAGCAGTATTTTTAAGTGTATGCCATCCGTCTCTCCTCCGGCTGACTGGGTGTAATATATGACCTGCCAAGATAACGTGGCGTTTAGTGCCTTACAGAGTCATGTGATTTTGATGGCTGCCTCATTTGGCGAATCAGACATTTCTGATTTTGATGGTGTTGGTAAATGAAATGTTCATTGTAAATGTAACATTAGCAGCATACAAAGTACTTTTTGCATTTACATATGCTAGTCACCAAAATATTGCAGACAATTCATAGTTAAATTAATCTAGCCAAGAAATACATTTTATTATCACTTATCGTTAGGAAAACTGGTTCGGTCTTTATTAGTTATTTTTTTATTGTTTCTTCTGTGAAAAAAGATCACTGCAGTAGGTTTTATGGCCCATGCAGGGCAGGTATTATTAACACTCCAATTACAAGTGTTATTATTATTATTATTATTATTATTATTATTATTATTATTATTATGTTATTCCGAGACAGTATATGTTATTTTTTTGTATCATACACTACAATGTGAGGTTAAAGAAATGGTATGGTGATCCCAACAAGATGTGGAAAAAGACACTTATATATAGTTCAGGACATTTATTAAAGGAAACGTTTCGCCACGAGTGGCTTCCTCAGTCCTAATACGGTATTAGGACTGTAGAAGCCACTCGGGGCGAAACGTTTTCTTTAATAAATGTCCTGAATTATACATAAGTGTCTTTTTCCACACACAGTGAGGTAAGTTACGCTGATCTTAGCATCTTACTAAGTCAGGAGGACTGGCTCTGGTTACCTAGACAATTCTTGCATGAGCCAGTTCAGGAAGAGAGACAAGAGGTACCTAATGAATGATGCTGCAGAAAGGAAGAAGAGTGATTTCTTGTATAGTTAACATTAGTGTACCTATTATTGTAAGCTGATCTTCTCTATTTAATGTTCATGTAAATAACTTAATTCACTTTATTCCTATTGTACCTCTTTTTACTGTAATTGATTTTCACGTAGTTAAGCTGCTTAGTTGTTTTAATTTTAAAGGTTATAACCATGATAGATTTTTACTTTATCTTACAGCTTAGGCTTTAAATAATAAAATATTACAAGGACTCCAATGAAAATAAGTCTGACTTTTTTTTTTTGGGGGTATCCTAGTTGATGTACACATATGTTACAATATATGATAATTGTAATCACCAAAATTTGTGTGTAACTGTGCTTATGTGTACCTGTACACGGCAGCAACAGCCTCGTTGATCAGGCCCTGATCCACCGGGAGGCCTGGTCGTGGACCGGGCCGCGGGGGCGTTGACCCCCGGAATACCCTCCAGATAGACTCCAGGTAGGTACCTAAGTAAACTTACTCAGCACACTCATCACGCAGGATGGCCTTCCTGTCACACTTCATAATGCAGGATGGCTTCCTTGTCACATTTTATCACTCAGGATGCATTTCACACTCGAGGTAATGAAGACATCCAGCTTAAAGTGAGAGACTTTATTAGGGTGACGAGGATATTACATCTAGTAAGAATTTAGGAAGACTTACAATTCGGGTGGGTGATTTCTACAAAGCCCATAATTTGCACAGTAACTGATTCTGGAGATACTCAAAATATATGCTTCAGTGACGGTGCTTAGCAGTTTCTTGCACCATTTCCCAAGGTCTGTTATGACTTCGATATTTTTATTTAATATACATGGGATGCGCTGAATCCGTAGGGGCCGTACAGCGTTTGAGGAATGTAAGATAATTAGGTTTGAGCCAAGAAAGGAATGTGTAGCTCAAATTCCATAAATCAAGAGCCTTTTATAGGTATCAGGGCACTCCGTCAAAGGAACGCAATACAATACAATTCAATACAATACAATTCATACAATTAAGAGTGATACCGTAAATTGTGTAACTCTGAAAGCAGATGATTATCTGGAATTTCTCAAAGGAAGGCGTGAGATTAAGGAAATAAAAGAGGAACAGTACGTCCAGAATTGGGAAGAACTAGTATGTACAGCCTACGCGTATAGGCCACATATAAAAAATGTTACTATTCCAACATGCAAATGCATTTAATGTGCAGGTGCTGCATTGGAATATTCAACCCCATTGGTCAGTAGACATTTTACTACCTGTAATATGGTAGGCCTAGAGGAAACTTATGACATTACTTCTGTTAAGCTAAGAACTGCAGTGAAAAAAAAATGAAGTAGTTCAATCATGTGATTTCTTTATTGAACAAAACTGAATAAATGAACAGCGTGCTGGTACCCATATATATTATTCACCCCTCGGGGGTGGCGTCACGATGCTAGTGAGGGGTTTCTGATCCAAGGAATTAGATCCAACCCCCTCCTTGGATCGAATCTTATTGCTTCCCATTCCGCTACCTGCTTTATAACCCCTACGGATTTAGCACTTCCCCTGATTATAATAATAACCTGCGACAGTCACACAGTGACTTATTCCGCCACACAAAACGGGTTAATAACATCAATGGGTTAAATGGTAAACTCGTCCTATCGCTGAATAGTTTCATAAAAGTTACCTCAAAAAGCTACTCTCATAAATTTACCCAACTCATTAACATATCGCGAGAATGAAAACAAACACGTGTACAACGTTGTGACAACGTTTCGCTCAAGGAGAGATTTATCGGTGCAACGTTTCAGTTAAGCCGAGCTTTATTGGAATGACGTAGCACTCTGAGAGGAGCTTTATTGGAACGTTTTGCTCCAGGGAGAGCTTTATTGAGACAACGTTTCACTATAAGGAGAGAGTATAACACCGGTACGTTTCACTATAGAGTTCTATTCTTAGTGAAACATTGTCCCAGTAAAAACCTCTTCTACTACATGTGACGTTCTTTCATTAATGTGGATAACCACACCTCGAAAAGTACTCGAGATAAGTTGGTAAGTTCATGTCTGACACAAAATCAACTTATTTCCACAAACCTGCCCGGATTTCTGGTCAATATTAAGTTTGGCTACTCGGCAGAACTCAGATATCTACTTATTCTTATCATATAAGGAAGATGTCTGTAATAATATTTTATTACCGGTAAGAAGATGAATGAGGCACATGTGCAAGACTTTGATATCATTACTGGCGAAAAAAAATAAAGATACCGAAATGGTTCACATTTGCCTTACTCTCCAGCTAATGATATATATTTTGTTTGTGCTAATTGTTATTTTGGGAGATATTAGCCACAAATATACATTCACGAGAAGATTGGATTTGTTTATTGCGGTTTCTTCCCAGAGTAAGCATTTAGATGACGTTTTGCTGAATATTACAAGTAGATAACTCTTTAAAGGGACTCCTTGATGCCTACTTTAATCCCTATTTTAGGGATTAAAGTAGGCATCAAGGAAGAAACGTTCAAATGTGAACCCTTTTTTTCTCCCGGGGCAACAAACACCAGGAATGTGTTCACATAATGCCTTTCACTTTAGCAGCCCATAAAGCTGATGCAGTGATGATATACTTAGTTTGGAAACTTTTTAATTAGGTGTTTGTGTACTTACCTATATGTGGTTGCAACATTGATCTGTGCTTATATTTATCTACTCCTCCCTCCTTATCAAAATACATTTGTCTTCAAAACATCTGATAGTAAAGTTGAGACACATGTTGATCTACAATAGTATGAAACTGCTATGTATATAAACAAGGATATCCCTTCTCACCTATCGACAAGTCAAACAAACGTTGTAAGGACACGAGAACATGAAGGTCATTTGAATGTTGATATCCGCGCACTTCTGTCAGGATTTATCAATATAAGAACATACGTGAACATACGACTTATCAATATAAGAACATACGTGAACATACGACTTATCAATATAAGAACATACTTGAACATACGACTTATCAATATAAGAACATGCGTGAGGTACAGGAAAACGACTCACCAATATAAGAACACACGTAAGGTACAGGAAGACTTAAAAATATAAAAACATAGTGAAGTACATGACCCATCAATATAAGAACATACGCGAGGTACGGGTTAAAGTGGCAAAATAATAATAATAATAATAACAATAATAATAATAATAATAATAATATCTTTATTTACTACAAGTACATGTACAAGGTATACAGGCCTAGCTGACATCAATGACATACTACTATATAGAAAGCCCCTTGTTATGCAGTGCATTTCGGGCAAATTAGGTCAGTTTTGTCCCAGGATGCGACCCACACCAGTCGACTAACACCCAGGTACCCATTTTACTAATGGGTGAACATAGATAACAGGTGTAAAGAAACACGCCCAATGTTTCTACCCTGGCTGGGAATCGAACCCAGACCCTCGCCATGTGAAGCGAGAGTTTTAGCCACCAGAGCCCCATATAAGAAGGAGCACAGCTGCAGGCCTACTGCAGGTCATAACTCATAAACTAAATCCTACCCCCCCAAAAAAAAAGTGTAAAACCGACTTCAGTGACGGAATTGTGCAAGTATTCCTTTGAATGTAAACCTGAAAGCAGGCGTGTATACTCGAGGTACTTCAGCCACCATCTCTTCGAATCAAACCTAAATACCTCCCATTCTCCAGGTTTAAGCATGGTACCTCCCATTCTCCAGGTTTAAGCATGGTACTTGATCAGCATGGTACTCTATCAGTAAGAGCGAGTAGGCTACTAGTGGCGTTATCAGAAGACATAGTAACTGTTGCAATAGTAGTTGGCGTTACCGGAAGTGACATCTTGTATAGCAGTACCGTTTATATATCGCCCAAGGACGGTAGCCGCTAAGATCCGTACGTGGATGGAATCATAGAGTTGCCAAGTACACAACCTGAAAATTTACACTGCATAATCAGCCAAACAATTATAATGCAGCTGCAAATATTTCATTCTGAAATATACACCTTAAAAGGTGTATATTTCAAAACGCATATACTCCAAGAGGTGTACGAGTATATCTAAGTATATATATCAACGTGCATATCTGTGTATTCCTCTCTGCATGTACACCAAAAGGTATATATCTTCGTGTATATACAAAATGAGGTGTGGGTCTTGAGCTCAATATATAAACAATGAACAGTTTGATTTAATTCCCATTTTAAAGAATAATATATTCTTGATATCCATGTATACTGGTGAACTGCGACCAGTCTATACGTTTAATTTAGCCTACCCAGGTATCTTTCCAACAATACATTACAAATGAGGCAAGCTGAGGGAAGTTAAGGGTGTCTTTAATAGAGAAAACCGCACATTAGAACGGGGCTTGGTTTAGGACAGTTATAAACTGGCTTTCATGGCCAGCATCCACAGCATGTGCATGATTGGAATGCAGGAAATGCGTGAGCCAATTTCGCCCTCCAGACTCCACTCCATGAGGTACTCTCACGCTTGCTTAAACTCATAAATACATATAATCACTCAATTTTGAGTGACATTGTCCAACTAGATGAAGTGTGGCGTAGCCGACAGGTAGTAAAAAAGAATACATATAGCGAAAGGAGGCTTTTGTTAGAACGATGTTTCGCTCCCATGAGGCTTTTTCAAATACTTGACAAAGCCTCATGTGTGTATGAAACATCGAAATTAGAAAAAAAAAATCTCCTTTTGCTGGCTGTATCTTTTTTACCAATATTTTTTTTTTGTTCAATATGTCTTCTTAATGCAAATGTATATATTTTTAATATATACTAAAGGCAAATTTTTCCACACCAAATTTGGCCAAGTGCAACATACATTAACACCAATCAGACATAGACAGGGATATAAGCCACAGTGCCGTGTCTTCCTTTGCAGATGACACCCGAATCTGCATGACAGTGTCCACCGTTGAAGACACTGCAAGACTCCAAGCAGACATCAACCAAATCTTTAAATGGGCTGCAGAAAACAATATGAAGTTCAATGATGAGAAATTTCAATTACTCCGATATGGAAAACGTGAGGAAATTAAAATTTAATCAGAGTATAAAACAAATTCCAACCACACAATAGAGCGAAAAACTAATGTCAAAGACCTGGGAGTGATCATGTCAGAGGATCTCACCTTCAAGGACCATAACAAAGTAGCAATTGCATCTGCTCGAAAAATGACAGGATGGATAATGAGAACCTTCAAAACCAGGGATGCCAAGCCCATGTTGACACTTTACAGATCGCTTGTTCTATCTAGGCTGGAATATTGCTGCACACTAACTGCACCTTTCAAGGCGGGTGAAATTGCTGACCTTGAAAATGTGCAGAGAACCTTCACCGCACGCATAAGTGCGATAAACCACCTCAACTACTGGGAACGCTTGAAGTTCCTAAACCTGTACTCTCTAGAACGCAGGCGGGAGAGATACATTATTATATACACATGGAAAATTCTCGAGGGATTAGTACCAAACTTGCACACGAAAATCACTCCCTACGAAAGCAAAAGACTCGGCAGGCGATGTAACATCCCCCCAATGAAGAGCAGGGGTGCCACTAGCACGTTGAGGGACAACACAATAAGTGTCAGGGGCCCAAGATTGTTCAACTGCCTCCCAGCATACATCAGGGGGATTACCAACAAACCCCTGGCTGTCTTCAAGCAGGCACTGGACAGGCACCTAAAGTCGGTACCTGACCAGCCAGGCTGTGGTTCGTACGTTGGACTGCGTGCGGCCAGCAGTAACAGCCTGGTTGATCAGGCTCTGGTCCAACATGAGGCCTGGTCACAGACCGGGCCGCGGGGGCGTTGACCCCTGGAATTCTCTCCAGGTAAACTCCAGGTAAATGAATAAGACAGGAGCGACACCGGGGTATCTTAGCCATCTACTTGCCCTTACTGTATACCATTAATACATTAGAACCAATAATGCATTTATGCACTATGTATTATCATGCAATATCACACAGTATCGCTATGTATTATGACATATAATACGTGGCGAGACTAGGTTTTGGCTGCCCTATCCTTTCTTGGATCACACTTAATAACCTTCCATTCCCTAGGCTCTGTTTTTACATTACGGGTTTAACGCTTGCCCATGATTGCAATGATAGTAAAGGGTCATTCAGTGCCTGGTTAATGAGGGGTGATCAGATTTGATCCTAGGAAATGGAGGACAGTAAAAATTCCTTGTATCAAGAGCCCTTCACCAGCTAGAAGGCTCCCGTTATCGAGGGGAGTGTTTCTTCAGCTGTCATATCCTTCACTAAGCTCAAATGGTCCTTTACTAAGCTCAAGTTGGTCCTTTAGTAAGCTCACATGGTATTTTACTAAGCTCACGTTGTTCTTTAGTAAGTTCAAATGGTCCTTTACTAAACTCAAATGGCTCTTTACTAAGCTCAAGTTGTCCTTTACTAAGCTCAAATGGTCCTTTTTTAAGCTCAAGTTGGCCCTCTCCTTTAGTAAGCTCAAATGAACCTTTACTAAGCTCGTATTTCTCCTTTAGTAAGCTTAAGTTAATCTTTTAGTAAGTTCAATTTGATCTTTAACCTAACCTAAACTTAAAATATGGAAAACACGATTTAGAAAAAAAAAATTAAAGCATTTTAATATGAGATGGAATTAACTCAAAGTTAATTAATATATTTATAATTAAAAAAGTGGCATCAAGGAAATTGACAGCAATACAATGGGTATCAACATACCAACCAGCAGTATTACTGGTGTTTCGACTGACACACAAGTTGTGTTTCTGGTGTGTCAGCTTGCAAAGAATTTGTGTTTATGGTGTTTGCTAATCCTTCTCTCTCTCCCTCCCAGCACAGTAAATAAAAAAAAAAACGTACAAAAACACGAATAATGGCAGTCCTGCTTACAACAAGAGTGCTCCTACCCTAGCAAAATTGGTAATTGTGTAACCAGTGGACGCCAGTGGGAGTAACTTGTAGTGGGAGTAAGTCACTCCAGTGGGAGTAACTCACAGTGGGAGTAAGTCACGCCAGTGGGAGTAACTCACAGTGGGAGTAAGTCACAGTGGGAGTAAGTCACGCCAGTGGGAGTAACTCACAGTGGGAGTAAGTCACTCCAGTGGGAGTAACTCACAGTGGGAGTAAGTCACTCCAGTGGGAGTAACTCACAGTGGGAGTAAGTCACGCCAGTGGGAATATTTTTTATGTGCCCATATTGCTGTACCTTAAAACCATTAAAAAAAAAATTGTATGTTATGTTCCCAAATCCTAAATGAAAACTTGTTTTTTTTATATTCGCAGTCCTGGAGTCACGTAATTGAAGTGACCTTACACGAACATGACCCCTAGCCCCGAGAAAGTGATGACTTGACCGTATGATCTAACTCCACTACAACCGTTTCCTCCAGCAGTTTCATCGTCTATTTCTATGCTTTTCCACTTCGTACAGTTTTAACGGGATGGTTCTTCTCTCTATATTTTAGTTTTGTCATGTCTCGGTTCCTTTGGCTTCAACTTCTAATCCTTCTCACCGTTTTGTCTATGAATATTTCTCTTCCTACAGTCTAGTTTTGACTGCTTCTCACATTTGTTCTTGAAATTTTAAGTTGTTTTAGGTTGGTTAATGGGGTTTACAGCCTATTGACTAAACTCTCATGATATATACGCTGAGACATACATTCCTGTGAGCTCTGATTCTGGACGTTCAGGCCCATTTAATACCACTAAAAATGCTGATATATATATATATATATATATATATATATATATATATATATATATATATATATATATATATATATATATATATATACTAGAATAACTAAATCAATATACTATTTTCAATTCTGTTTTGAAATTATAGAGAAAAAGACAATTACTGTCCAGGAAACTGATTATGGTAACACTCGCTAATCTGTGGATATAGAATATATCAACAAATCGTGATCTATATACCATTTTACAAGGGCAGAGCAAGAGAGATATTTATAAAAGAGCTCCACCACGAAGGTTGCTATCTTCCTACACTGGCTGTGGCGTCATTTTACTAATGGTGCGCAATACCCACAAGTAGATAAGTAACACACTTGTGCAGCAGTCTGATGTCTTTATTGACAAGACGTCTTTATTGACAAGACGTCTTTATTGACAAGACCGTTCCAGACTCTGCTTTATTGACAAGACGTCTTTATTGACAAGACATTTTTATTAACAAGACGTTTTTGACAAGATGTCTTTATTGACAAGATTTTTTTTGACAAGACGTCTTTATTGATAAGACGTCTTTATTGACAAGACGTTTTTATTAACAAGACGTTTTTGACAAGATATTTTTATTGACAAGACTTTTTTTTGACAAGACGTCTTTATTGTCAAGACGTTTCGCCTGCTCACCAGGCTCCTTCAGGCGAAATACAGACAAGACTTCAGCTCACTTCTCTGTATTCCGCCTGAAAAAAAAGCCTGATGAGTAGGCGAAACGTCTTGACAGTAAAGATATCCAGCTGTTACACATGTGTTTTGCTTATTACATACGATGACATAAGTGTAACTAAAAGATACACAGCGTGAAAACTTTTAAAAGAGCTGACGTTTCGCTCCTCTTGAAAGCCATTAGGAGTCTGTTAGTAATTTTCCTTTTTTTTATCGAAGGATATTCAGCCATCCCAACTTTAATTTTTCCTTCATTATGTTTTCAGTAGAAGGGATTACTAACCTCTTGCCTAAGCATTCTAATCGCCTTCTGTGACAAGCATTGCTTAGGAAGGAAGAATTCTAACCCTCTTCCTCGTGGAACTGAGAGGAAACACTATGTGAGCAAGAACTATTAAGAAATTCAGTGGAAAACTCAGATAAGTATGTACGAGTATATATATATACATGCACATAAAATATTCACACGCGTGTAGTGTATATTGGATGTTAGTATTAGGTGCGAGATCTACCAGTCATTAGTGACAGAAAGAAAAGAACAATTATGCAAATCGACATCTAATAATACATGTATCAAATATCTTACATGTATCATATAAATGTATTATATATCATACATATATCGTAATCTAACACATTTTTGTTTTGTTTACAGGTCAGTTTTACAAGCTAAGAGCTGTTACCTTACCTTAGCTCATTTCAAAGCCCATACCCTATCTTATGTATACTACCACCCTCTGGGATGCGACCCACAACAGTCGACTAACACCCAGGTACCTACTTACCGTTAGATGAACAGGGGCAGCAGGTGTAAGGAAACATGCCCAGCGTTTCCGCCCGTGCCGGGGATCGAACCACGGACACTCAGTGAGCTGAGTGCACTACCTTCCTAAAGAAAACCTTGATTTATGATAGTGACTAGAGGCCGTGAAACAAATGACTGTGACATTGCAATGTGAACGTTACTCTCGTGAGATACATTCACTTTATCCTTCTGTGTGGTTACTCGTATTCTCTTCGCTCATCATAACATAGTCCGGCCTTGATGCATTATTGTATCTATTAGTGCTGATGTATGTTGTAAGTGGTTAAATTGGGCTAACTAGAGAAAATTTACATTAGTGTAGTAAAGCACAGGATCTCATATATTTTTGCATTCATGGGGGTAATTCTTAACCCTAGTGGTAATAAGAGCTTCTGGGGAATGGGAAATCAATAAGGTTTCTTCCATTAACAACAACTGTAATAATAATAATAATAATAATAATAATAATAATATTTATTTCAGCATGATACAATGTTTGGGTAATCCCATACCTCCTACTAATCTCCAAACTACGGATTCTGCATTATATTCACACCACACATTGCCTTCAGGCATGACATCTCCACTGCCTCCAGCCTTCTCCTTGTTGCAACATTCACAACCCCAACGCTCTTGTATGGGTGTGAGGCATGGATTGTGAATGTTGCAACAAGGAGAAGGCTGGAGGCAGTGGAGATGTCATGTCTGAGTGCAATGTGTGGTGTGAATATAATGCAGAGAATCCGTAGTTTGAAGATTAGGAGGAGGTGTGGGATTACCAAAACATTATCCAGAGGGCTGAGGAGGGGTTATTGAGATGGTTTGGACATGTAGAGAGGATGGAACGAAATAGAATGACTTCGAGAGTATATAAATCTGTAGTGAAGGGAAGGCGGGGTAGGGGTCGGCCTAGAAAAGGTTGGAGGGAGGGGGTAAAGGAGGTTTTGTGTGCGAGGGGCTTGGACTTCCAGCAAGCGTGCGTGAGCGTGTTAGGAGTGAATGGAGACAAATGGTTTTTAGGACTTGACGTGCTGTTGGAGTGTGAGCAAGGTAACATTTATGAAGGGATTCAGGGAAACCGGCAGACCGGACTTGATTCCTGGAGATGGGAAGTACAGTGTCTGCACTCTGAAGGAGGGGTGTTAATGTTGCAGTTTTATAACTGTAGTGTAAGCACGCCTCTGGCAAGACAGTAATGGAGTAAATGATGATGAAAGTTTTTCTTTTTTGGGCCACCCTACCTTGGTGGAAAACGGACGATGTGTTAATAAAAAAAATAATATAATGTTTGTACAAAGATGGACAGCATTTAGTTGTGCACGCAGAAAACCCATAGTTATGCAGAGCATTTCGGGCAGGAGACGTCCAGTTCCTTGGATGGAGAGCCCTCTACCAGCATGAAGGGAGCTCCTCGTGAAGGGTGGTCTAACATCACACATACATACGAGAGGAAGGCAGGGGTGGCGGGGGTCAGATTTCAGGCTCTTGAGTTAAGAAGTGGGGAACAGTGGCGTCTTATGAGGCAACTGCTGGCTAATATAAGGACGTGGAAGAATTCTTCTTAAATAAGAAAGTAGGTAAGTACGTAAGTAATGCTTTACATTGTTGATCGCTTGTTTACGATTGTTGCAGCATAAGTAAGTTAAGATTTTATTAAAGTTCATAACACAAGTTTAGATCTTTGCGGCTGTCTTATAAGAACATAAGAAGAAAAACTGCAGTAGGCAAGTCTAACTCACACCCAATAATATACCCTTAAAGGCTATATTTAAAGTAACCCAAAGTTTTCACCCCCAGTGACGCTACATAAAATTTCGTCCCACTGATTTGCAACTCTATTGCCAAAGTCATTACTTCTCTATATCCTCGCTATATCTAAATTTGTCAAATTTGAATCGGCGAGTCCTGACTTGCTTAGACACTTACAGAATAACTTACAGTATAATGCATTTGTGTCTATTTTTCCATCGTGACGGTATTTTATACCGTTTATCTCCATAACTTGTGTGTAAATAAACATAGGATAAGTCAATAAAGTGAAACACTGACGTATTTCCGTCAAGGTTTAGGACGGCATGTCCTGTACACTCTTTTCTTTGCATCTGGTAAACTGAACTTTTCTAAATTTGTTCACAACGCGTTATGCCGACCTTTTTTTTTAATTTATTTATTATTATTGTCATTACCGTTTTCATCAATTTTCGTTGTTATTTTGTCCGACACTCACCTCAGGAAAATATTGTGGAATGTAATTATCAAGTAACGTAATTAGTGTATAATATATATATATATATATATATATATATATATATATATATATATATATATATATATATATATATATATATATATATATATATATATAAAGTGAGACACTTGTGCAACATTTAGGTATCTTTAGTGTGGAAACGTTTCGCCCGCCAGTGGCTTCTTCAGCCTGAAGTCGATGTGTTAAGTCCATCAATCTTGATAAAAGTGCAGGATAGGTAGGTAGGTAAGATTTGTTAGGAAACAGGTTAAGTGTTTCCTGACGCGGGTCTTAGTCGTATGATGACTCGCCACTCGAGCTGTTGGTCATCTGATCGAGGCCTTCCACTAGCTTACCGGTCCACCCTTTAAAAATTATGGATACTCGAGGAGATGAGGCTTATATACTGGTGACAGATGAGGTGACTCCGCCTACCACTGCTCCACTCATCTGTCTACAGCAGGGGTCCCCATCCTGCGGTCCGAGGGCCGCATGTGGCCCTTCTAGGAAATGGATGCGGCCCTCACATGAAATTATGAATTCACTTTTATGTAGGTTCCATACTGTTTAGTGTCAATAATTACAAAAATATTATTGTTATTATTCATAAAAAATACAAAAATTACAAAATACGGCCCTCCTTTAAATTTTGCTTTTCAAATTGCTCTTTCATACTGAAAGGTTGGGGACTACTGCGACTATATAAGCCACATCTCCGCGAGTATCCTGCAGGAGGAGCAACGGACAAGCAGTCAAGACACACAGCAAGAGGATTCCCTGAGCTTCCCCAGAGCTCTAGCTGCGGCCCAAAGCTGGGGTGTTGCTCCAAAAGGATCCTGTAGTGCTTGCTGCCTCTGCATTTCCTGACATCGTCTGCTGCTACGTAGCTGCCACACCCTTTGAGCCCAGCGGGGCGGGGTTAGTGGCAGTCCAAGGTGCCTAGCTTCTCCTTACGAGCCCGGTGAGGGCGGGGAATGGGGCTAGGCCTGGGGACTATTGGTCCCAGGCGATGAAGAGGTACTTATACCTCCTCCTATTGAAGACATTAGTCAAGACACTCCAACGATAGGAAGCCAAGGCCGGGTCACCAAATGGAAAAGACCCTGGCCGGGACATTACCGGCGAACCTCAGACAGAGTATCCTGCACTTTTATCACGACTGACGGACTGAACACATTGACTCTAGGCTGAGGACTGATTACCTCAAATTTCTCATCTTCCGCTGTTTCTCTGCACTGGACTGAGGAAGCCACTGGCTGCCGAAATATTTCCAGAATAAAGATACCCAGATGTTACACAAGTGTCTCATTTCTCAACGGATATAGTGTTTACTTTTATATTCTGGTAAATATGGTGGTTAGTGTTAATGGGGTCGAAATCCTATCGACTATACTAGGGTTAATGAGGGTGCCTGTAACTTTTTTCATCATCAGAGAAGAATACTTTAATTCCTAAAATAGGGATTAAATTCTCAGCATATATATGCTGAGAGAAATACACCTCTCGGTGTATACCTGGATATTGTTCCGAGGCTCAACGCCCCCGCGGCCCGATCCAGATCAGATATATAAATTTCTTATAGTCAGACTAACTTGTTAAAACCCTAAAGTAGTCCAGTATTTTAATGCAAAAACTCTGGCACTGTTGATTCAAGATTTTTTTTAGATCAATATCAGGTTTCATCAAGGAATTACTGTTCCATTACTTAAACGTCAGTGAGAAGACAATATTAGCATATGTACACTGGGAGGTGTATTTCTCTCAACGTATACCTTACTCCCTAAAATAGGGAACCTATTTTGGGGAGTAAGGTATTCTTGTCTGGTGGTGAATAGGTAACGTGCAGCCTTAATGATCCTAGTATAGTCGGTACACTTTAAGCCCCATTAACCAACCAACCATGGTAACGTTTCGCTCTGCGTGGAACTTCACTGTCAATAACAAATAAGCAGAGTGAAACGTAGCTTCAATTAAAGCCTATTTTGCATCGTTTTATTTCTTCACTACTGTCGCCAGTACCACCAAGTGGATCCGCTACATTCTCATTTCTCAAATGCAAATTAATTTTCATAAATAAAATATCTATTGTATTTCAGTGAGTCAAGTTATTTCCTTACATCTTATACAATACTGTTGCCAGAACCGTCGCACCGCGCAGCTGGCAACGCTGCCAACAATCACAATAACCGACTATGTCAAAAATAAACCCACACATCAAGAAATACACGTGATACATCATGCATGCATGATGTACCATACATGATGTATCATGTATGAAGTGTCTGACATCACTACGCCAATATTTTTGTAGTGTTTGACATCTCTAAAGATCCTAGTAATGCCTGATATCACTACATTAACAATTTTGTAGCGTCCAACATCGCTAAACATTCTAGCATATTCTACTATAACTACCAACATTCTAGTACCTTCTGAAGTCATTTAAACCAACATTTTTGAAGCGGTCAACTATATTTAACATTCTAGTAGTGTTTAACCATTACTACACATTCCATTAGCATCTAACATCACTTACATTAACAAAATTACAGCGTCTAAGATCGCTAAAACATTCTAGTACCATCTAACCTCAGTGAACCAACATTCGTAGTGTTTAACATTCTTAAACATTCTTAAAAACAAAAAGGCACAATTCCGTGACTCTGTCCAACACAAATAACCCGTTTACGACAACGTTTCGGTCCGACTTGGACCATTTACAAAGTCACAACTAACTAATTTTTTAGTAACATCAGCGCAAATTCTTTTACATCTAACATCACAACACCAACATTCGTGTAAGTGAACAACTAGTAGGAGGTGCACCAGAGACGTAGCAGCACAACTACCACCATTGAATTCTATCCTGAGCGGTGTTGAGTGGGTGTAAGGGAGGGCAGGACAGTTAACAAAGGTCCTCTGGTGAAGGGTCCAGTGTCTGCCATGTCTGAGATTAACGGACCCCCGACTACACTCATTGTGTGTGTGTGTGTGTGTGTGTACTCACCTAATTGTGGTTGCAGGGGTCGAGACTCGGCTCCTGGCCCCGCCTCTTCACTGATCACTACTGGGTCCTCTCTCTCCCTGCTCCATGAGCTTTATCATACTTCGTCTTAACTATGTATGGTTCCTGCCTCCACTACATCACTTGCTAGACTATTTCACTTCCTGACTACTCTATGACTGAAGAAATACTTCCTAACATCCCTCTGACTTATCTGAGTCTTCAACTTCCAATTGTGACCCCTTGTTTCTGTGTCTCCTCTCTGGAACATCCTGTCTCTGTCCACCTTGTCTATTCCACGCAGTATTTTGCATGTCGTTATCATGTCTCCCCTAACCCTCCTGTCCTCCAGTGTCATCAGGCCGATTTCCCTTAACCTTTCTTCGTAGGACAATCCCCTTAGCTCTGGAACTAACCTTGTCGCAAACCTTTGTACTTTCTCTAATTTCTTGACGTGCCTGACCAGGTGTGGGTTCCAAACTGGTGTTGCATACTCCAGTATGGGCATGACATACACGGTGTACAGTGTCTTGAACGATTCCTTACTAAGGTATCGGAACTCTATTCTCAGGTTTGCCAGGCGCCCATATGCTGCAGCAGTTATCTGGTTGATGTGTGCTTCCGGAGACGTGCTTGGTGTTATACTCACCCCAAGATCTTTCTCCTTGAGTGAGGTTTGCAGTCTTTGGCCACCTAGCCTATACTCTGTCTGCGGTCTTCTTTGCGCTTCCCCGATCTTCATGACTTTGCATTTGGCGGGGTTAAATTCGAGAAGCCAGTTGCTGGACCACGTGTCCAGCCTGTCCAGGTCTCTTTGAAGTCCTGTGTGTGTGTGTGTGTGTGTGTGTGTGTGTGTGTGTGTGTGTACTCACCTAATTGTGGTTTCAGGGGTCGATTCATAGCTCCTGGCCCCGCCTCTTCACAGGTCGCTATTGGTGTGTGTGTTAGTGTGTGTGTATGTGTGTACTCACCTATTTGTGGTTCAGGGGTCGTGACTCAGCTCCTGGCCCCGCCAGTGGATATGTGTGTGTGTGTGTGTGTATATTACCATTTCGTCATAGGCACTTGTTGATTAGATACTTGGCCTGTTGTGTGTGTAAGTGGTTTTGTGCTGCTACGTCTCTTACTTAAAAGCGTTGCTGCTTAAATTGAGTGTCTTGCTATTAGCGTACGGAGGATCAAGCCTAAACCACTTCCTTCCCTGAATAATACACAAAGAATTACCTACTCACATCTAATAATTCATTTAAAGCTGTAGCAATATTAATAATAACACAACACAATTATAATGATAATTATTCCACTGTTTTCTGCTAACATGCTAATTTTGATCTTATATTATCTTCATCTTTGTTACTGTCTTCATAATGTGTCCTCTGTTTCAATCCCTCGGGGCTATTTATTTCCTTCAGCGCCATTCTCCATTATCCCTTTTTTTCCCATGGTTATATAATAATATAAGAAAGGAGGAACACTGCAGCAGGCCTGTTGGCCCATACTAGGCAGATCCTTCCGATATTCCTTGCAAATTTATTCCCATCCCTTATGTTTTCTCCGATACCTTTCTATTTCCTTCCTTCGTGCTGTAACATTCGTGCTACCCTACTCTTTATCAGTGTTTAGCTAAACATTGTGCCTTTTTATTTTTACTCTTCCAAACACACACACCATTCAGAACTTTATATATGATAAATAAGTTTATTTAGGCACACATAAGTACAATGATCGTATATAATGTAAATTACCTAGGATAACCCAAAAAGGTGTGTACTCACTTAATTGTGGTTGCAGGGGTCGAGACTAAACTCCTGGCCTCTCTCCTCTTCACTGACCGCTACTAGGTTCTTTCTCTCCCTGCTCCATGAGCTTTATCATACCTCGTCTTAAAACTATGTATGGTTCCTGCCTCCACTACATCACTTGCCAGACTATTCCTGACAACTCTATGACTGAAGAAATCCTTCCTAACATCCCTTTGACTCATCTGAGTCTTCAACTTCCAATGTGTGTGTGTGTGTGTGTGTGTGTGTTAGTTACCATTTTGCCCTAGGCACATGTCTATTAGACACTAGGCCTGTTGTATGTATGTGTGTGTGTGTGTGTGTATGTAAGGAAACACTTCGAAATGTTTCGGCCCCGCCGGGAATTGAACCCGGGCCCTCTGTGCGTGAAGCAAGAGCGCTAGCCACCATGCCATCGGGGCGTGTGTGTGTGTGTGTGTGTGTGTGTGTGTGTGTGTGTGTGTGTGTGTGTGTGTGTGTGTGTGTGTGTGTGTGTGTGTGTGTGTTATGTGTGTGTTATTATTAGCTTGTAACTGGCGCAGAGATTATCCAAGATTATCCAAGAGTGAGTTGTTTGTCCATGTAATTTTAGACCCCTGGAGTTGAAAGGGGCAGTTCTTAGCTGGTGAAGAAGCCCCGGGAGCGAGGGTCATGTTCCCTCTGTCACGTTTGTCAAATTATGCATGGGAATGCTGGAGCAAAGGTTGTGGAGCCAGAGGCAGGTACTCACGTCTTGTGCAGTAAGACATTGTGCAGTGTTAGGATATTTTATTGAGAATTTTTTTCGCCACGAATGCCTTCTGCCGTGAATGGCTTCTTCAGAAGAAACCATTCGTGGCGAAACGTTTCTTCAATAAGATATCCTAAAGGAATAAAAAGGCATAATACCAAGGATGGAACAGTACACAAATAACCCGTATATAGGAGAAAGATGCTTGTGACGACGTTTCGGTCCGACTTGGTCTAGTTAATGGTCCAAGTCGGACCGAAACATCTTATTTGTTTAAGATATCCTAACACTGCATGTGTCTTTTGCCGATGCTTCCTATCATTTCTAACCCAAGGACTCAACTAGTTGTGGTTGCAGAGATTGAGCCATAACTCGTGGCCCCATCTCTTAACGCCTGATCAACCAGGCTATTACTGCTTGCTGCACGCAGCCCAGTATACGAGCCGCAGCTTGGCTGATCAGGAACTGATCAGCCGATTTAGTTACCTTTGTCACGTCTAAATTCCTCGACAGTTTTCTTCCACCTTTGTCGTTAAAACTTCCCCTTTCTTTCCTGCTGTATATTCTCTACATCTGCAGTTTGGCCTGCCTTGAAAGGGGCCGTTAATGTACAGCAGTACTCCAGTCTACCTGGAGGGCATTCCGGGGATCGACGTCCCCGCGGCCCGGTCTATGACCAGGCCTCCCGGTGAATCAGGGCCTGATCAACGAGGCTGTTACTGCTGGCTGCACTTAGTCCAACGTACGAACCACAGTCCGGCTGATCCGGCACTGACTTTAGGTATCTGTCCAGCTCCCTCTTGAAGACAACCAGAGGTCTACTGGTAATGCCCCTTATGGTTGGTGGGAGGCTGTTGAACAGTCTTGAACCCCGGACACTTATTGTGTTTTCTCTTAGTGTACCAGTGGCGCCCCTACTTTTTACTGGGGGTACGTTGCACCATCTACCAAGTCTTTTGCTTTCGTATGGAGTGATTTCTGTGTGCATATTAGGGACCAGTCCCTCCAGAATCTTCCAGGTGTAGATTATGATATATCTCTCTCGCCTGCACTCCAGTGAATATAAGTTTAGTGCTTCCAGGCGTTCCCAGTAGTTAAGATGTTTGATGGAACTTATATGTGCAGTAAAGGTTCTCTGTACATTCTCTAGATCTGCAATTTCACCTGCCTTGAATGGGGATGTTAATGTACAGCAGTATTCTAGCCTAGAGAGAACAAGTGATTTAAAAAGGATCATCACTGGCTTAGCATCTCTTGTCTTGAATGTTCTCATTATCCAACCTATCAGTTTCCTCTCAGATGTGATAGTGGTATTGTTGTGGTCCTTGAAGGTGAGGTCTTCGGACATTACCACACCCAGGTCTTTCACATTACTTTTCCGCTCTATTGTGTGATTAGAGTTTGTAATATACTCAGTCCTAGCTATTATTTCCTCCAGTTTTCCATAACGGAGTAGTTGGAATTTGTCTTCATTGAACATCATATTGTTCTCTGTTGCCCATTGGAAAACTTGGTTTATATCTTCTTGGATATTTGCCGTGTCCTCAATGGATGACACTCATGCAGATCCTAGTATCATCTGCAAAGGATGATACAGTGAGGAATGAGGAACATAATAGGTGCGAGTACTGTGCCTTGTGGGACAGAGCTCTTTACTATGGCAGCATCCGATTTAACTCTGTTTACCACTACTCTTCGTGTTCGATTGGTTAGGAAGTTGAAGATCCATCTGCCTACTTTGCCAGTTATCCCTTTAGCACGCATTTTGTGGGCTATTACACCATGATCGCACTTGTCAAAGGCTTTTGCAAAATCTGTGTATACTACATCTGCATTCTGCCTAGAGAGAGCAAATAATTTAAAGAGCATCTTCAGAATAAATATGCCCGGGTTTGTCACTTGTGTCTTATTCATCGACTCGTCAGTATTGTTTACCATTAATGCTATGAAAAATGTAGGATATACTAGTATGAATGGCAGGAAAGATCTGTAAATGGTATGGTGACACCGACAAACTATGGGACACTTGTGTACAGCTCAGGAATAAATATATATGAGAGTTGTGTAATTACTTTAGATGTTCTTCCCCCACAGTTAGAGATGTCATAATTGTAACGCGAGACAAAAAAGAAAACAATACTTTAACTGTAGTGGAGATGACTCCCTCCCAGCGACATCATTGTCTGTGGTCTTAGGTACTTATCTCACACTGCATCGGAGAGGGACGACACAGCAAGCCATCCCCACCTGAAGTTATGCTTTGTTTGTTAGGCCAGGAGATCGATATCAAGACTGGGGAGGGGACGCAAGGAAAGGATATGAGCAGTGAAAAAGGACGTGGGTAAACAGGAAGAGAGAGAGATAAGAGAGGTTAAGTGGCCTTACCACTTTGTGTGGGTTGTAGGAGATTGGTTTTTGTCACGTAGTGACGAATATTCAAGGTCCCAGTTACGTTCTTGGTGCCCAAGTGTTTGATCCACGTGTCCCCGTGGCTGATAGCCAGTATTAGTGGTGGTGATATTTTCTGTATTAGGAAAAATAATGGGAGGCCCATAGCTCAACGGTGAGTGCTTGGCTCTCAACAGAAGGGATCCGGTATACTACACAAATAACCCGCACATAGAAGGTAGGAGCTTACGACGACGTTTCGGTCCGACTTGGACCATTTACAAAGTCACACTAAAAAAAAGGAGAGGAGGAATATATATAGGCCAGCAGACAGGAACGGGACAAGAGAGGACGTAGGAAAGGAGGAAGAGAGGTAGTGGTAGAGGTAGTAGTAGTAGTAGTAGTGGAGTCAGTCAAAGACTAAGAGGAGCACTTCAAGGGAGCTAGGGGCCCACAAGGGAGCTAGTGGCCCACAAGGGAGCTAGTGGCTCACAAGGGAGCTAGTGGCTCACAAGGGAGCTAGTGGCTCACAAGGGAGCTAGCCACAAAGGGTAGGAACAAAAACACAGAGAAGGGGGGGGGATAACAATAATGTACCAAATACCCAAATCTCCTTTTTGTTAGTGTGACTTTGTAAATGGTCCAAGTCGGACCGAAACGTCGTGGTAAGTTCCTCTTCTATGTGCGGGTTATTTGTGTTGTTCCAGTCACGGTATTGTGCCTTTTTGTTATTTATAGAAGGGATCCGGGTTTGACTCTCAGACGAGACGTATGAGCAAGACTCCTTAATAATTACTACCCCCCCCCTTCTCATCTATTTTCATCTAGCAGGAAATAGTGTTAATAGACTGTTGTAGGTGTCATCTGGAGTTAAAGATTATTTAACTTAGACATGGTTGGGTATTGAGATGAGCCTAAATAAGATAGCACTTAGCTTGTTTGTTTTATTATTGCTGTTGTGTTTTTAGTCAGGAAAAATCACCTATGTCTGGGAGGCAACAACGGTGGTGTTTAAGAACACATGAAAGTGGGGTAGCCGTTGGCACTTGCAGACAATGGCAGCAGCAGTGATGGACGCAGTAGTCTTGTAATGTAAACCCAGCTGCGTTAATTTCATTAGCTCCTGAGGCTAAGTAACCACTGGCGTAGTGGAGCCGAGTTTGCACTTCGATAAGCAATTAAGAGCGTAAAGGAAATTGTCTTACTTTTAGTAATAAAGCTGACAGTATTGAAAATACTTGGAGTAGGCTGGGTAGGCTCTCCTTTCCCATTTGCCGAAACCTCAGTGGTAATGGGTGAAAAATGGAGTGTGGTTGCTACCAAATCTGAATTACTTATACTGGAGAACTAACTGATTCCACCACTACTGTTGACCCAAACTGATGTCATGAGATCACAGTTGTGCTGGCGGTCGAGTTTGATGAATCGAATCAGCATAAAGTAACGTAAAATAACATGCAGTATGACTTACATCTATTGGGCGTATTAAATCAGCCAGGATGCCATCCACGACTAACTCCTAGGTTTCTAGCATCTATAAGAGACAACATTTATTTTCTACATTAGAAAATCGGAGGTGGATAATACTGTGATAGATTTATTAGCCATTAATCATTGTTAAAGTAGATTAGATATTAACTATCCCTTTGGAAGTTGTGGGTTAATCCAAAATGCATTAATCTTTGCAGAGAGAGTTGAGAAAGTTTCACGGGAATTGCTGGTAGAAAGTGTGGCGCCATTGTCACGCCCATACCGCTCGAGGATGAAGTAAAAACTCCGTCTGTGGTTATTTCTGGAGTAGTAAAGAAGCCATTCGTGGCGAAACGTTTCCTTTAATAAATGTCCTGAACTGTTCATAAGTGTCTTTTTCCACATTAGAGCAACTGGAGTTCATTACCTTTGTAACTAGTGCAGCTATCATAACTTTGGGGTCCAGTCCCTGGACCCATTACCTCTGTAATCTTTTGACTACCGCCCACAGGATGGGTATGGGGTGCATAATAAAGATATTAAACTAAGAGCAACGTTTTGTGTAGAGCTTTATCAGATCATTATTAAGGGTTACACAGAATGAAACCTAGTCACAAAAAGAGCTTGTGCTGCTACTTTGGTTTTATATCACTTATCCCCACTCACACCCTCCCACTCTCTTCCCTCGTCTCACACCCTCCCACTCTCTTCCCTCGTCTCACACCCTCCCACTCTCTTCTCACAGTGTTGCAATGGTACCATGGAGGAGGACGGACTCCGCAGCACATCACGCAGAGGAATGCCCGGCTCTGACCCTACGAAGTCTTTATTCTGATAACGCAAGAGAGCCAAGCAATGTGACTGGTTTCCGTTGCGACCCATACGTCCTCTCCCAGGATGCGACTCATAATAGTCGAATAATTCACAAGAACGAAGGGAACACTGGAGCAAGCCTACTGGCCCATGCTAGGCGGGTCTAATTCACACTCATCCACACCTGCTCATGTGCTACCCAAACTTACTGCCACAATGACGCTGCTTGGGAGTTTGTTCCGCTCCTAGATATTTATTTGCTGCTCGGTGAAGAGGGTCAGCAGGTGTAAGGAAAGATGTCCAGCGTTTCCACTCGTCCTGGGATCGAACACCGATCCTTCAGTTAGCTGAGGCCGCTATCAACTGAGCCATTTTTTCCTGACGAATAAAGGAAGAACAACTTCCCAGGCAAAAAATGTCACAACAGAGAAAGAAGCCCAGATGGTAATGGTCTTGCATTTATCCTAGCCTAATTTAAATATTTTATCACTCTTGTTTTTCCTCGCTTTAAATTCTCCTTTTACTCTTCGTAAACCCAAATCCACTTTGTAAGTTGGTTTGGATTTAAGAACTTACCTAGCATGGGGCAGTAGGCCTATTGCTGTGTTCCTCTTTATGTTCTTAGAAGAAGAGAAAGAAAAGGACGATATATATGCATATTTTGGGAGGTATGTTATAAATATTTTGTTGGATGATGTGAACATGATGCATTGTATCAGTCTCTGAGTAGTGAACGGAGGGTCGAGCCTCCATCACTCCTTGAGCTGAATGACCCACACGGATTGAAAGATTGACATAGAATTTACTTGTGTAAGTGTCCTGTACACATGGCTCATGTAATAATAGTGTCTTAGGTAATACACATATGCTGCTATGTATGATAATCTATGTAACTGTATTTGTGTATACCTGAATAAACTTACTTACTAACGTATCTCAGTCTCCTCTCTATATCTGGTAACCTGGTGAAAGCAAGTTTTGAGCCACGCAAAATTTTGGAACTTTTCTAACAAACCACGAAACGGGCGGGGGTCTGAACCCATGACAAGTGAGTGGTAAAACTCCAGGGCAGCGCGTAACCCACTGAACCAGCTGGCTAAAATAAGATTCATCCAGCTAGGTATATTTCTATACACTGTAGGGAAGTTAGCATGGGCCCCACTGTGGCCACTTTTCTAAATTTGTACACAAAATGCTATGTATCTTTTTATAGAATAGTTGCAATCAGTGTATGAAATATGATAGGAAAAAACGTCCTTTTTGATGGAATATAACAGAAAGACCATCCTGTGTGTTAGAATATAAGAAGAAAATCATCCTACATGATGGAATATGATAGGAAAAATCATCCTACATGATGGAGTATGATAGGGAAAAACATCCTGCATGGTGGAATCTATCAGGTAAACCATCTTACGTGATGGAGTATGGCAAGGAAAATCATCCTAAGTGATGACTATAGCAGGGAAAAGTTACTGATAGAAAAAGCATCTTGCATGATTTGGTATGACAAGTAAACCATTTTTCTTGTAAAAGTCATATAGATCTCTGCAGCCGCCATATACTGTGTATTTGATTTGTTAATAAATATTCTCACGACCCACTTAGAGCTAATGCAACATTTAAATTACTGGGAACTCTTCAGAGCTCTAAATATGTACTCATTAGAGCGGAGGAGAGACACGTGATAATATATACAATACCAGGAAAGTACTTGAGGATTCAGTCTCAAATTTGCACACTGCCATAACAACAAACCGAAATGAGAAATATGTGAGAAAATGTTTAATAAACCCAGTGAAAAGCATGGGAGCCGTGGG
Organism: Cherax destructor; assembly: GCA_009830355.1. Classification (NCBI taxonomy): domain Eukaryota; kingdom Metazoa; phylum Arthropoda; class Malacostraca; order Decapoda; family Parastacidae; genus Cherax; species Cherax destructor. The sequence continues at coordinate 74,829 of WNWK01000113.1, read as the reverse complement.
CACAATAAAATAACATTGTATCAACATCCATGGCTACAGATTATTCAACATCTTACCAGAAGATATCAGAAGCACTGTCGGGACAAGTGTAGAGGTCTTCAAGAGGAAACCGGACAAGTACTTTTCAGCAAGTGCCAATAGCAACAGCCTGGTTGACCAGGCGAACACAAGATGAGCCTGGCCCATGGCTGGGCTCCGGGAGTAGGAAAACTCTAGAAACTCATCGAAGGTAAAGACATACGGTACCTTGTCACTAACCACTACCTTCCTGCAGTAACACTACCCACCTCGGTACCATGGCACTATACTGTGGTAACAACAAAAAATAATGACCTTAACAGAGCGCAGAAATGCTTTTATTCTCCGGGAAAGCAATTATAATTTTGTGGAGAACGAGGATCATTTTCTTTCTTTCATGTGAGTTTATTTTGATGGGAATTTCTTCTCGGCGTCACAACTAGCACACAGCTGCTGTTTGGTCCATCACTCAGTGGTAGATGATTCAGTCATAACCAAAAGGACCCGGCTTCAATCCTGGGTGAAGCAAGGCTGCCTTTCGTCATGCAACAAAAAGTAGATACATTAGATTTAGTCGTCTGTTTTGTTTGGCATCTTTGGGAAGAGGATCAAAAGGTCCCGAATGAAAATAAGCCACACTACTTGGCTTTCTTTGGATGTTCTGGGTTACTGACCTTCCGTGGATCAACGAAAGGACCCGGGTTCGAACCTGAGACGAGTGGAAACCTTGGCCATGTTTCCTTTCACTTGTTGCCACTGTTCCCCCTAGTAGTAAGTAGGTACCTGGGTGTTAGCCAACTATTGTTTCGCATCCAGAGGAAGAGGATCAAAAAAAACCTAATGGAAATAAGCCACATGGCTTGGTTTTCTTGGGTTACAAACCCTCAGTGGTTCAATTTTCTGCCCCAATGGAAATAAGTCATTCTGTCTGACTTTTTTGGGTTATCCTAGGTTTTCTACACATATGCTGCTATGTATGATAATCTATGTAACTGTATTTGTGTATACCTGAATAAACTTACTTACTTACTTGCCTGCGTGTGTAAGTGGAAGGAGAGGCTCCGAGCACATGTGTAAAGTGCGTGGAGGCGAGATTGGGCCCCGGGCGAGGCAAAGGTGTCAAGTTACTCTCCTCCCTCTGACCTAAACACCACCACGACACTCCTGGAGATGTCCCACCCTTCTTGAGTAGCACTCCACATCCTGGCAACAAGCAGCAGCTAGCGTAATACAACATACTGAGGCTCCACTCTGAAACCTTTTCGAGGGATGGTAATACGGATAGTCTACCTGGAAGTTATTCCGGGGGTCAACGCCCCCTCGGCCCGGTCCTCGACCAGGCCTCCCGGTGAATCAGGGCCTGATCAGCTAGGCTCTTACTGTTCAGTTTCCTCTTGAAGACAACCAGGGGTCTATTAATAATCCCCTTATGTATGATGGGAGGCTGTTGAACAGTCTTGGGCCCCGAGCACTTACTGTGTTCTCTTTCATTGTATTCATGGCACCCATACTCACTCAATTCTTTGTTGTTGGCCTTATAAGACCCATCTTCCCAACATGTTTCATTAAGGATATGATTTATTTGATCCCAGTGGATGTTCTTGTTGTTAAAGTTGAATTTAGTGAAGGCACCCTCATTATTGTATGAATTTTGTTGGTCAGGACCCCTGTGCATACAAGTCTGGACTTCGATTAGGTTGTGATCTGAATTAACTGTCCTTGATGCTTTTATATTTCGTACCAGGTCATCATTATTCGTAAAAAATAAGGTCAAGTGTGTTTTCCAGTCTTGTTGGCTCCACTACCTGTTGTCTTAGGATAAATTTATTGTAGATTCAGTAGAATTTTGCATCTGAGCTGCCTCCAGGGATTATCTCTGCTATTATACTATTTGCTACATTCTTCTATTTTGTATGTCTTAAATTGAAATCACTAAGCAGCAAGATATTTAGGACTAGGGTTGGGATATTTTCCAGACAGTAATCAATCTTCAATAATTGTTCCTTGAGCTGTTGGGAAGTTGCATCTGGTGGCTTATATACGACCACAATGACTAGGTTTTGGTTCTGGCTTTAATGCTAAAACTTCGACTACATCATTTGTGTAGTTTAGTAACTCTGTGCCAATGATCGACTCCTTGACATGCAGGCCAACCTCCCCCTCCCTTGTTTCCTGTTATTTCTGTCGCATCTAAATAAGTTGTATCCTGTTAACCATATTTCGTTATCAAAGTAATCTTTTGTGTGGGGGTCTCTGTGAAGGCCACAAACATCGCATTTGACTCCACACTAAGTAAATGACACTCAATATGTGGGTATTGTTTGGATTATTAACCTGGAGGGCTAGCAACCCAGGGTAACTTAATCAAGCCAGGTTGTTAGGGTGCTGCTTGTGGCTTTGTTGGTCACAGCTCACACACTGAGGGTCCAGGAATCGCTCCCCCGGCAAAGGTGAAACGTTGGGCATGTTTCCTTGCGCCTGTCCCTGTTCACCTAGCCTAGCAGTAGGTAGGTACCTACGTAGGTGTTAGTCGTGTATTGTGGGTGGCATGCCGGGGGAGAAAATTAAAGGACCACAGTGGAAATGAGACAGTCCCCGCCCCGATGATGCATTGACTTCATTTGGGTTATCCGGCTGTCATCGGAGGAACAAAATACTATAGGTATGCGTGTTAGGAAACTCCACAGTCCAGCTGGAAGTATATTCCGGGCGACCTGCTGAAAGTCATTCTGGGAAAACTATAGTCCCGGTGAACGTTTACAAGGGTTGGGTGAAAGACATAGGAGTAAATGTCATGTATCCAATAAAGATAATGCGGAAATACAGGAGAGGGTAATAGAGTAATAAAGAAGATAATAAAGATGAAGAACGTCATGTGGAACCTCTCCTGCATTGGCTACATACATCAAATCACGAACCATATTTTTGTCCCCAAACCCCCATCTACACCCTCACCTTCCACCACATCAAGGTCGATATATGGACAAGGTTTATACATGGACAAGGTTGATACATGGACGAGGTTGATACATGGACAAGTTTGATATATGAACAAGATTGATGCATGGACAAGGTTGATATATGGACAAGTTGGATACATGGACAAGTTGGAAACATGGACAAGTTGGATACATGGATACATTTGCAACATTAGAATTTAATTGGACGACGTTTGGCTCGCCAGGAGCTTAATTAATCAAGTCTCACCTGAGGTCTGTTGAGATTTCCAGCGACGATAAAACCTCATTCCTAGGAACCACTAGACTTCCAGGAACCACTAGACTTCCAGGAACCACTAGACTCCCAGGAACCACTAGACTCCCAGGAACCACTAGACTCCCAGGAACCACTATACACAAGCTTAGTCATCGTACGACAGGTATGCGATGGGACAGTCTTGGTGAAGGGGCACAGGTGTAGGAATGCATGCATGATACAGGGCAGGAATGCTACCCGGCTGACAGAGTTAAAAGCCCACTTGACGTCTTGTCTACACATTTTGTTACGTTCAAGAAAGTGTGAAATCTTAATTTTCAACTATGTGAGTACAACAAAAACAACGAAAGAAGTAATACACATTCTCTCTCTCTCTCTCTCTCTCTCTCTCTCTCTCTCTCTCTCTCTCTCTCTCTCTCTCTCTCTCTCTCTCTTTATATATATATATATATATATATATATATATATATATATATATATATATATATATATATATATATATATATATATATAATCTTAAATCGTTAAAAGTTACTACAACACCTTTTCATCGTGGAACAAACTGAAGAAATGGCAGCCCTTTGCTTCCTTCTATGCATCCGAATGTGTCCAAAACATCAGCATTATGTGCAGTGTACTCGAGCGTATGTGTGTGTGTGTGAGGGACTGCGTGCAGCCCCACACTCAGTGTAACTACACAGAACAGGAAGCTTGTGGCTTACCGAGATCCTCCGAGCCAAGGGCAAGGCTGTGTCCACTAGCTCACCCACACCAGACCCAAATGGCGCTTTAACCTAACTGACCGACATATAAAAAATCACTAGGTTTAGAAATAGGTGAGTATTAGCTTTTCAAATTTAAGCAAGTGGTTAATTACGGCTCAGTAAAGTTTTCCTCATTGTAAATATACTAACAGGTTCGTTTAATTAAGTCAGGATGGTTATCTGTTTCGTTAAAGGTAACAAACGCGATCTATGGAAGTTTGACAAATTTGTCCCAGTTATAGGCTAGAGGTCAAATTTTGATATTGAAAGAGCAACTGAAGCTCTAAGACCCAACACGGGGAAAATTCTTAATACATGAAGGCGTTGACTCGAGACTGTTTTATTTAGTGATTCTATATAAATAGTAATGATAATTTTGAAGTAATAACTAATCAATTCTATTTTTTTAGAACAGAAACGTTGTTGTTGGAGGAAGTAAGGAAATTCCTACAATTTTCCCGTGTTTACTCACCAAAATGTGGTTGTAGGATTTGTGTGTGTGTGCTGATTTATATTTGGTTACAGAAGTAGAACTGTAGCTCCTGGCCCTCTCTCTCAGCGTTTGCCAGATTCACCTCTTCCTAGCCTCGTGGGCCCTGTCATACCTGCTCTTAAAACTATATATGGAGCTTGCCTGTGTGTGTTTGTACACACCTAGTTGTGGTTGCAGGGGTCGAGTCGTAGCTCCTGGCCCCGTGTGTGTGTATGTGCTCATACATAATTAGGACAACAATGTTCATACTAGCAGGTGGAGTTCATATTTTCAGATCAGATCATCAGAATGATCTGAAACTTGACCAGTACCTTCCACAAAGGGCCAGATCAACTAGGCTGTGATGGATATGCAGGCCAGCGGGCCGTCAGCAGCAACAGCCTGGTGGACTAGGCAAGCACCAGACAAGCCTGGCCAAGGGCCGGGTTGCGGCAATAGGAAAACTCGAAACTCATGAAAGGTAAAGCAAGGCATAACAAGAGGAGAAGTGAACTTGAAAGGAAAAGAGGCTGAATAGCGAAGAATGAGAGTAAATTTAAAAGGGTGAAGAGAGAAGAATGAACCTATGTTATAAGAGGATGAACAGACATAAATGAGAAAAATATAAGATGACGAGAAGACTGAGAGAAAGAGGATGAACAGAAAGAACGATAACAAAATATAAGAAAATGAACAGACAGGAATAAAAGAACATGAACAGATAAGAATGCAAGCAAGAAATAGGAGGATAAAATGAACGACAACAAAGCCTAATAACGATAAACAGAGAAGATTGAAAGAGCATGAACAGAGTAGAAAAACCAACATTCTCCCCAGTTTGTGGGCGTCTGTATGAGTGGTAACTGAAGCTGCAGTGGGCATGGGGCCAGGGGTATGTTACGTGTACACACGCACACACACAGAAGAGGCGGGGCCAGGAGCTGTGAATCGACCCCTGTAACCACAAATAGGCGAGTACACATACACAAATGGCTTTAAGAAGGGGTACGTTAAGGTTCTTAGAGCTGGGAAAGAGTGGACCTAGTAGCGACCAGCAAAGAAGTCTACCTGGAGGGTATTCCGGGGGTCAACGCCCCCGCGGCCCGGTCAACGACCAGGCCTCCCGGTGCATCCGGGCCTGATCAACCAGGCTGTTACTGCTGGCCGCACGTAGTCCAACGTACGAGCCACAGCCTGGCTGATCCGGGACCGACTTTAAGTATCAGTCCAGCTCCCTCTTGAAGGCAGCCAGGGGCATAGTGGTAATTTCCCTTATGCATGGTGGGAGGCTGTTGAACAGTCTTGGGCCCCGGGAACTTATGGTGTTTTCTCTTAGTGTATCAATTGCGTCCCTACTTTTCATTGGGGGTATTTTGCACCGCCTACCCAGTCTTTTACTTTCGTAGGGAGTGACTTCTGTGTGCAGATTCGGGACCAGTCCTTCTAGGATTTTGCAAGTGTAGATTATAATATCTCTTTCTCGCCTGCGTTCCAGCGAGTACAAGTCAAGTGCTTCCAAGCGACAGGAGCAGGAGCTGACTTGGCCCCGGCAACACATATAGACACTTACTAGCAGGTGGAGTTCATAATTTCAGATCATATATTCAGAAACGTTTCGGCACGACTAACTTCTTCAGTGGTAATACAAAGATAGGGGAAAATGGTGATCTATGCAAAAGGTTTAGACACAATGTTCTTCCCTCTGGTTTATTCTATTGTGGTGTTGAAGGTAGACGGTGGCAGCCTCAAGACACCTGCGTTTAGTCCTGTCGTTGCCTTTGTCAATAAGATGGGCTTGTTTCCAGTCTTGTGGTTTGTGACTGTACTACAGTGTGTCGTCCATTCTGGATGAATATTTGTGTGCTTCAAGTAGTGTTAAAATCATTTGCTGTCTAACCTGCATAAAAACGATCAAAACCACTGCAAGGAGAATGTATACCTTGTTATGTTTTTGTTTTTGTAGTGAGGAGTTTTAGTGGCTTTCTGAAGGAGAGGGGTTATGGTTGTTTCCATAGCTCGTGGGAAATAGTAATCGTCCTTGGATAGAATATTGGGAACTATGGAGAACCACCAAGTTACATCGTTTTACTGATCAGCGACGTTACAGCTAATGTTACTAAAATACTTGACAGAAAAATTGCTAAAATATCCACCAGCTTCTCAATAAACTATTAGAAACCTAATGCAAAAACCCAAGAATGATTCTGGCACGAGCGTAGGAGTAACTCTGTGGGGGTGTGACAAAGTATATGTGGGGGAAACAGCGGCTTTCCACTTGACCCCTGCCACATATATATATATATATATATATATATATATATATATATATATATATATATATATATATATATATATATATATATATATATATATATATGTAGTACAATACTGGATCTATACACACACCGAGATATACACGAAGCTCAGTGGTAATGATTTCGATTGATACCCGACAGAACCCGGGTTCACCCTGGAAGGGAATGGGGGGGGGGAGACAAATGAGCACCTGCTGCCCCTTGTTCACTTAGCAGTATGTAGATAAATAGGTATTAGTTGCCTGTTATGGTTAACACCTTAATGGAGGACCTCATGATCTGAATGAAAATAAACCACACTGCTTGGCTTTCGTGGGTTAGCCTGGATTATTATTCATTAACCTTCCGGCATTAATAAATCGAATAAAATCTTCTATAGCAAATATGCTGATGGGGACTGAATCCACAATACGGGAAAGGTTGGGTTAGGTAAGGAGAGATTCATGAGGGTGTGGGATAATGAACCTGCTGAGCATAGGCCAGTAGGCCGACTGCCAGTGTCCATCCTTGGATTAGAAAATAAGTTTATTTAGGCACAGGTACACAAAAGTACAATTATCATACAAAGTGTAAATTACCTAGGATAACCTCCCCTCCCCCCCCCCCAAAAAAAAAGGTAGTGGCTCATTTCCATTGGGGTCCTTAAACATGGATTTTTTTTCTTCGAAATAAACACAGATACCAAATTTAGAACTTCACCACGAGGATTTTATTGGAAGCCTCGTGCATATATAAGAGGAATGGAACAAAAGAGTCTCCTCGTCAGCTGTGGAGCGAGTGTTGTTAATATGGGCGGTGAGACAACGTCCTTCCCGTCTGGGGTGTGCCGAGTGTTTTAACTGCAGGAGGGTGGCTCCACACGATGCATCTTAATTCACAGCTGGTAAACTGTGACTGTAGCGAGGTGAAGGTATTATATTTGTCAGGAAACAGAAAGTTTCCTGATGCGGGTCTTAGTCATGTGACGATCCACAGCTGGAGTTTTTGGTCATCTGACCGAGGCCTTCCGCTGGCTTACCGGTTCACCCCTTTAAAAATAATGGTTATGACTATAACTTATTCTCTTTCTTCTTGTGTATATGTACTAGCGAGGTGAAGGAAGAAGCATCTTAACGATTTAGTAAGCTGTGGGAACGTGTTAGATAGGTGGGAGGTGGAGGGAGCTTTATGTAACGGGATCTCAGTGGAAATAAGTCACTTGGTTTGACCTTTTTTTAGGGGTTATCCTAAGTAATTCACACATAAATTAGTAGTGTTCATAATACATAATTGGAATCACCTAAATTTATGTAACTGTACTTATGTGTACCTGTATCTAAATAAACTTACTTAAGGTCGTAAGTGGAAAAAGCCTAATTATTATTATTATTATTATTATTATTATTATTATTATTATTATTATTATAAACTCAGGAGATCCATTAATCTCCTGAAATTCTGCCTCCATGCGGATTTTTAATGAGCATTGACAAGTGTTTACTACACTTGTAATTCAGTATTAGTATTATTATTGGAATTGGTTAACGTGTAGGAATCATACAGCGCTACGGGAATGGGACGCAATCGTGGTCTATCCATGGAAGGAGAGAGAGCAGGTCCACTTCCTTGGAACAAGAGTACTTCACCAGCATCAAGGCACCTCCCTCAGCGAGGGAACATCTTAAAGAAGGTGACCGATGGAGAGTTTCATTGTTAGGTGGAAGGAACATCCTAGGAAGGTGGAGTTTCATTGTTAGATGGAAGGAACATCCTAGGAAGGTGGAGTTTCATTGTTAGATGGAAGGAACATCCTAGGAAGGTGGAGTTTCATTGTTAGGTGGAAGGAACATCCTAGGAAGGTGGAGTTTAATTGTTAGATGGAAGGAACATCCTAGGAAGGTGGGGTTTCATTGTTAGGTGGAAGGAACATCCTAGGAAGGTGGGGTTTCATTGTTAGGTGGAAGGAACATCCTAGGAAGGTGGGGTTTCATTGTTAGGTGGAAGGAACATCCTAGGAAGGTGGGGTTTCATTGTTAGGTGGAAGGAACATCCTAGGAAGGTGGAGTTTCATTGTTAGGTGGAAGGAACATCCTAGGAAGGTGGGGGTTTCATTGTTAGGTGGAAGGAACATCCTAGGCAGGTGGGGTTTCATTGTTAGGTGGAAGGAACATCCTAGGCAGGTGGGGTTTCATTGTTAGGTGGAAGGAACATCCTAGGCAGATGGGGTTTCATTGTTAGGTGGAAGGAGCATCCTAGGAAGGTGGGGTTTCATTGTTAGGTGGAAGGAACATCCTAGGCAGGTGGGGTTTCATTGTTAGGTGGAAGGAACATCCTAGGCAGGTGGGGTTTCATTGTTAGGTGGAAGGAGCATCCTAGGCAGGTGGAGGTTTCATGTTAGAGTGGAAGGAACATCCTAGGCAGGTGAAGTTTCATTGTTAGGTGGAAGGAACATCCTAGGCAGGTGGGGTTTCATTGTTAGGTGGAAGGAGCATCCTAGGAAGGTGGCAGGTAGTGACAGGTTCACCCTGAGATGGAAAATGGAGGGAAGCTTTTTTGGTTGTAGATAGTCGGAATTTTAAATCGGTAGTAGGTGGAGAAAGCATCTTAGGTAGGTGGTAAGTGGAGACTTACATGTAAATACGTGGTACAAACGGGGGGAATATCTTTAATAGGTGGAAGATAGAGGAAAGATCTTAAATGATTGGTGGAATTGAAAGGGGGCAGAAGATAAACGGAACGTCATTTATATAGGTGGTAGAAGCTGGAGAGAAGATAAGTGGGAAAACAATCATATGTATACATGCTTTTAGTAGCACGAATTTCAGTGGTTATGGTGATGCAAGAATATTTCCTCTTCTCGAGTATCTCTGTGTCCCGTGGCCTGTTGGCAAAAGCTCTCCTTTGCAACTTGTCATGATTGTGACCAGCTCTAGTTCATTACATTTGTAACTTGTCATGAGTGTGACCAGCTCTACCTGGAGCTCATTACCTTTGCAACTTGTTATGATTGTGACCAGATCTAGTTCATTACCGCTGTAGCTTGTTCAGCTATCAAAACTTTGGAGTCCAGTCTCTGGACCAATTATGTACCTCTGTAATCGTTTGACTACCGCCCACAGGATGGGTATGGGGTGCATAATAAAGATATTAAACTAATTAACTAACTTCTCACGGTGAGGGTCAGGGTTCGATTCCCGGCGAAGGGGTGGAAACATCGGACGTGTTTCCTTACACCGGTTGTCTATGTTCACCCATCAGTAAAATGGGTACCTGGGTGTTAGTCGACTGGTGTGGGTCGCATCCTGGGACATTATTATTATTATTATAATCAAATAGAAGCGCTAAACCACAGGGGTTATACAGCAGCATCCTGGGACAAAACTGACCTAATTTTCCCGAAATGCTCTACATAACAAGGGGCTTTCTATATAGTAGTATGTCATTGATATCAGCTAGGCCTGTATACCTTGTACATGTACTTGTAGTAAATAAAATTATTATTATTATTACTATTACTTGGTGACCTAGTTTTGGGTAGCTCTTCATTTCAACCACTACCTCAGGAATGAGGTAGTGCCCCACGTCCTTTTGTAGACGGGTGGTGCCAATGATGGGGGGGGGGTCTTTAGAGGCTTTAGCCCCTAATAAAAATAATAATGCTTTTTCAAAACAGGTCTTCTATTTTCCCCTTCCAACCAGTTATCCGCTTTCACTTTCCCAGAACAGAAATTCTGGTGCCACCCAATTGTTGATCTTTAATTTGGGCAACGTTTTTACAGCATTATAATTTTGCTAATATGTATTTTCGGTTACCGGTAATAATGGCACATATAATTTGTGTCACCATTTTTCTTCTTTTAAGTCTTCAACTATTGTTTCAGCCCATAGGTTTGGATTGGGTCAATCAGATAGGGACAGTACAGGAGCTGATTAGTAGCTTAAACTATACTGTAATGTGAAGTGGGCCAAAGCTCCTCCTCCCTCCATGATGACTGCTGGGTTTCTGTGACTGTCTCACTATGAAACTATTGATTATATTTACCTTCAGCAACATGCTTGACTACGGAACTACCTAGGTAAGTTTTATTAAGATTTTGCATACATGTCATGCAATTTTTTATTATAGTCTTCAGGGTACAAAGATGTTATGGGCCCGAAATGCCTAGGCATGCTAGTGGCCTTTGTAATTATTAGTTTATAATATGTAATCCACACATTGTAACTAATTTTTATAATATGTAACCCCACATTGTAATCTTTACAGAGAAATAAACATTTGAATTTGAATATAAAATAATACATTATTTAGATTTAATTTAAGATAACCCATTGAAGTCAAACAATATCACTTATTTTTAGTGGGGTTCCTACATCTATCTGCACAATTAAGGATTCTTAGTTTATCACACAGGGTAACCAGCATTGACAAGTACTAGGAGAAGTTCTGCTCAGCAAGAGCTTTCTTAGTCCACAAAGTACATAAAATCATAGAATATATAGCTGAAGTTAGGTCAGATGTGGTGAGGTCAGGTGTTGTCAGGTTATCTGATAGAAGTGTAATGCAACATTAACTTTGCAAAAACGTTTATGCTAAAGCTCCCATTGTTTTGCACACATGTATTGCTAAGATATATTATGACTGGGTCCTTGTTTATGATGAAGTTTAGCCTCATCCAACTTCATATGATCTCCATTAGTGTTTCCATATATCACTCGTGTTATTATTGTCAGTGCTCATTGATTGTAGTGTCTGGATCTCTCTGTTTACCCCACATAAACCTTATTACAAGCAACATACAGAATAACGTAGACTACTTTGGCATCTGTATTGTCAGACTTCTTTCTGGTGAGCTACTTGATGCTGCTACTGGAGGTAGTGGCACTTCTTGAAATCTCCTGGGAAAATCTTAGAGACATTGTTGGATACATTGGACTTTTAGGAGTATGACAAGTCTGTTGCATTTACAACCTTAAATGGAATGTGGGGAAAGTGCAATTTTGTGAAATCTAGTTGGACAAAATTATATTCTCTTGGAAGATATTTTGGGCTACAAATGCCATGGCATGATAGTGCCTCTCTTTGCACTGCAATTCATAATTGTAATTACAAAATCTCGATGTAAACTTGCAATGAAATAAAAATATTATTATTATAAATGCCCTAAGAAAAAACCCGATGTCCGCCCTGCGTTTCATTCTACCATCATGGTCCAAGTAGAAACTCCTTAAATAAAAATAAAATAAAATTTTTATTTCTTTGCAAGTACATGTATACAAGTATATACATATATGTATATTGGTAGTTACAATCATAAAACTGAAATGCAAGGAGAGCCACTGGCATGCCATGGCATTAGGGGCAACTTAATCTAATGACTTATATACTGTACTATGTACATAATACTAGAGAAATTCTAGTTGTTTTTTTTTCAACAAGTCGGCCGTCTCCCACCGAGGCAGGGTGACCCAAAAAGAAAGAAAATCCCCAAAAAGAAAATACTTTCATCATCATTCAACACTTTCACCACACTCATACATAATCACTGTCTTTGCAGAGGAGCTCAGATACGACAGCTGAGAAAAGTCCCTCCCAGCTGTCACTATCTCAGACCCCTCCTTTAAAGTGCAGGCATTGTACTTCCCATTTCCAGGACTCAAGTCCAACTAAATCAATTAACTGGTTTCCCTGAATCCCTTCACAAAATGTTACCCTGCTCACACTCCAACAGATCGTCATGTCCCAAAAACCATTCGTCTCCATTCACTCCTATCTAACACGCTCACACATGCTTGCTGGAAGTCCAAGCCCTCGCCCACAAAACCTCCTTTACCCCTCCCTCCAACCTTTCTAGGACGACCCTACCCCGCCTTCCTTCCCCTACAGATTTATACGCTCTCCAAGTCATTCTACTTTGATCCATTCTCTCTAAATGACCAAACCACCTCAACAACCCCTCTTCAGCCCTCTGACAAATAATTTTAGTAAATCCACACCTTCTCCTAATTTCCACATTCCGAATTTTCTGCATAATATTTACACCACACATTGCCCTTAGACAGAACATCTCCACTGCCTCCAGCCTCCTCCTCGCTGCAGCATTTGCAACCCATGCTTCACACCCATATAAGAGTGTTGGTACCACTATACTTTCGTACATTCCCTTCTTTGCCTCCATGGATAACGTTTTTTGTCTCCACAGATACCTCAATGCACCACTCACCTTTTTTCCTTCATCAATTCTATGGTTAACCTCATCCTTCATAAACCCATCCGCTGACACGTCAACACCCAAATATCTGAAAACATTTACTTCCATAATCCCTCTCTCCAATGTGATATCAGTTATATATTTTATTTCAAATTACAATATGATGATATTATACTGTTAAAATGATATTATGATGATATTAAATTGTAACAAGTGTTTAGGCAGATGATAATATAAAATTGAGATTATCTTAAGGAAAATAACATTGAGCATTTTTGAAAGTAGTTTACAGTATAAGTACAGTGGTACCTCGGTTTACGATATTTTTTCGTTCCAGAATGCTGTTCAAGTGCCATTACCAAACAAATTTATCCCCATAAGGAATGATGTAAAATAGACTAGTCCTTTTAGACCCACAAAAATACACTTACAAAAGCATTTAAAAAAATATACTTACATAAAAGGGCGAATTTGGGGACCATCGTAAACCGAGGTACATGTACAGTGGTACTGTACGATGGTCCCAAATGCTCTTTTATGTAAGTTTATTTTAAATGCTTTGTAAGTATATTTTTGGGGGTGTAAGGACTAGTCTATTTTACATTATTCCTATGGGGATAAATTATTTGTAATGGCATGAACAGATTCAACAAAAATATCGTAACTCGAGGTACCACTGTACAGTGGTCCCTCGAGTTACGATATTTTTCATTCCAGAATGCTGTTCAAGTGCCATTACCAAACGAATTTATCTCCTTAAGAAATAATGTAAAATAGACTAGTCTGTTTAGACCCCTAAAAGTACACTTACAAAAGCATTTAAAAAAATAAACTTACATAAAAGGGTGTGTTTGGGGACCATCGTAAGTCGAGGTACCACTGTATTTAGTTTAGGGTGAGTAGGTGATTTTTGAGAAGAGTCTTAAATTGATTTTCAGACAAGGCTAACTTAATATTTACTGGTAATGAATTCCAGATTCTGGGGCCCTTTATGTGCATAGAATTTTTACATTGGTTGGTATGGACTCGGGGTATGTCAAAAAGTGATCTGTGTCTTGTGTTGTGGCCGTGGGACCTATTAAAGTTGTTGAGGAGAATTTTGAGTGGAGGGTTGATATTAGCATGTAGAGTTTTGTGTATGTAGTAGGCACATGAATAGGTATGAATGTTTTCTACGGTGAGTAGTTTTAGAGTTTTGAATATTGGTGGAGTATGCTGTCTAGAGTGGGAATTTGTTATCCTGACTGCAGCCTTTTGCTGGGTTATGAGTGGTCTAAGGTGATTTAATGTTGTTGAGCCCCATGCACAGATTCCATAGGTGAGATAAGGGTAGATAAGTGAATGATATAGTGCAAGGAGAGCTGATTGTGGCACATAATAGCGTATCTTTGATAATATGCCTACTGTCTGTGAGATTTTCTTGGAAATTTGTTGTATGTGTGTTTGGAATTTAAGACTATTGTCAAGGTGAATTCCTAGGAATTTTTCCTCTGAGTCTTGTGATGGGTGAACCATTGAGCGTTATGTTAAGTGGAACATTTGTGGCTTTGTTTCCAAACTGAATGAAGTAGGTCTTGTCAGTATTGAGAGTAAGCTTGTTTGTCGTCATCCTTGTCTATAGGTTTACTTTGGTTTTGCCTTGCTTTATGTGGATTAGCTTCATGGGCATTGGCTTACATGCAGCAACCCTCTTTCTACCAGGAATTTACTACATGAAAAAATTTGCTCTCGTGTGATCATTATTATTATAATCATGGGGAGCACTAAACCTGTAGGGATTATACAGCGCCTGTGGGGGCGGGGATGGAAGGTATTCAGGCTTAATTCAGGGAACTGGAGCACAGATCTAATTCTCTAGATCAAGAGCCCCTCACCAGTGTCAAGGAACATTCCTTGAGGGGTCTCGTGTGATCAGAGCATGTGGCCACTGTGCGCTTTTCAGTGTCTTTAAGTATCCCTCTAAAGTGGTTAATATTGGAATTAATGAGAATCAATCAAAATCAAAACTAAGTGCTAAACCCACAACTGTCATACAGTGCTGTATTAATAAGGAAGACCTAAAAGAAACTAGATTGGGCATAGTAAATCCAATGAGCCTATCCTGAATGAAATCCTATACAGTGAACCCCCGGTTATCATAATTAATCCGTTCCAGAGAGAGTGACTAAAGCCGAATTTGACGATTTCCAAATTCATTTTCCCCATAAGAAATAATGTAAATCAAATTAATCCGTTCCAGACATTTACCTACACAGAAAACAATGAGACATGAAGAATAAAACAATAATACCATGACACTTACCAGGTACCAAGTCCTTTTCCGGGGTTACTTCCCTTCTTTGTTTTTTAATGCCACTAGGACCAGCTTGAAACAAATAAAGAAATGTAGAATTTTGTTATAATTTTGTATTGTTTAGGATTACAATTGAAATTTGAATTTTATTTCATTTCTAAATTTTTAACCAAATACTTTTAATTTTTGTATATGACCATTTGGTGCATGCGTGGTAAGCTCATATTTTTTTTTGGGTAAACATTAGTCAAGAAATGTGGAATCTATAGCCTCTCAGATCAGTAGATAATATCACAGGATAATATCGAATTTTCTTCTCTACCCTTTTCTGTTGTATTAAATGAAGTCTTTCCTGGGATACAATAATAACAGAAAGTACACTGCAGTTTTCAGAGCTATTTATTTACCTAAAATACCGTAATTGCTTTTTCTTTTACAATTTTATGTCTTCTTTCTTCTTTCAACACGTCGGCCATTTCCAACTGAGGCAGGGTGGCCCAAAAGGAAAAACAAAAGTTTCTCCTTTTACATTTAGTAATATATACAGGAGAAGGGGTTACTAGCCCCTTGCTCCCAGCATGTTAGTCGCCTCTTACGACACGCATGGCTTACGGAGGAAGAATTCTGTTCCACTTCCCCATGGAGATAAGAGGAAATAAGAACAAGAACTAGTAAGAAAATAGAAGAAAACCCAGAGGGGTGTGTGTATATACATATGCTTGTACATGAATGTGTAGTGTGACCTAAGTGTAAGTAGAAGTAACAAGACATACCTGAAATCTTGCATGTTTATGAGACAGAAAAAAGACACCAGCAATCCTACCATCATGTAAAACAAATACAGGCTTTCGTTTTACACTCACTTGGCAGGACGGTAGTACCTCCCTGGGCGGTTGCTGTCTACCAACCTACTACAATTTTATGTCTATTTCATATTATTAAATCATAAATTACAAAAATAAGGAAATGTATAAAAAATAATATAATTAGTGTATGTATAATAAAATAAGAAATAAAAATTTAACACGTGAGATGCTATGTTACTGGAGAGATTGCCATAGCTACAATCGCATCTTGGCAGATTAGATCTGCAACACACATCTATATTCCTAGCATACAGGAAGCATTATTTCTCTTGCTATTTTTCTTATTGTCATGAGGAATACGTTGCAGTAATACTTTTCTTTAATACCTTGAATAGTTTACGTCACAAACAGTAGTACTAGGATTCAGGTGTGCGGAACATATTTCATGTAATGATTTCCTTAACCATACATGTACAGTGGACCCCCGAGTTTCGGCCATAATTTGTTCCAGAAGGCTGTTCAAGTGCCATTACCGAACGAATTTGCTCCCTTAAAAAATAATGTAAAGTAGGTTAGTCCATTTCAGACCCCCAAAAATACACTTACAAAAGCACTTACAATAATACACTTACATAATTGTTCGAGTTTTGAGGTGATTGAAACTCGGGGGGTCCACTGTACTTCAGTACGTATAAGTAAGACAAGGGAAAAAAACAGTCAACATGAACAGTCTACCAGATAAGATATGCCTCACATATAATGCAAAGACTAGTAGGAGGGTTTGGAAGGGTGCATAAATGAAGGAAGTTTAAAATTAATGAAAAAAAATAGGATGAGAATAAATGAAAGTACAGTGGTCCCTCGGTTTTCGCCGAAAATTTGTTCCACAATGCTGCTCAAGTGCCATTACCGAACGAATTTACTTCCTTAAGAAATAATGTCACATAGGTTAGTCTATTTCAGACCCCCAAAAATACACTTGCAACAGCACTTATGAAAATACACTTACATAAATGTTTGAGTTTGGAGATGCACAAAAACCGAGGGACCACTGTACAGTGGTCCCCCGCCTAACGAGCACCCTGGAAATCGTACAATTATGTAAGTATAATATTGTAAGTGCTTGTGGAAGTGTATTTTTGGGGGTCTGAAATAGACTAACCTACGTGACATTATTTCTTAAGGAAGTAAATTCGTTCGGTAATGGCACTTGAGCAGGCTTCTGGAATGAATTTTGCTTGTTAGGCGGGGGACCACTGTACAGTGGACCCTCGGTTTTCGTACAGCTCCCAACTCGAACAATATTTTTTTTTTTTATTAACACACTGGCCGTTTCCCACCAAGGCAGGGTGGCCCGATAAAGAACAACTTTCATCATCATTCACTCCATCACTGTCTTGTCAGAGGCGTACTTACACTACAGCTACAAAACAGCAACATTAACACCCCTCCTTCAGAGTGCCGGCACTGTACTTCCCATCTCCAACAGCACGTCAAGTTCTAAAAACCATTTGTCTCCATTCGTTCCTATCTAACACGCTCACGCACACTTGCTGGAAGTCCAAACCCCTCGCACACAAAACCTTTACCCCCTCCCTCCAACCTTTTCTAGGCCGACCCCTACCCCGCTTTCCCGCCACTACAGATTTATACACTCTTGAAATCGTTCTATTTTGTTCCATCCTCTCTATATGTCCAAACCATCTCAATAACCCCTCCTCAGCTCTCTGGATAATAGTTTTGGTAATCCCACACCTCCTCCTAATCTCCAAACTATGGATTCTCTGCATTATATTCACACCACACATTGCCCTCGAACAATTATGTAAGTGTATTTTTGGGAGGAGAAGGCTGGAGGCAGTGGAGATGTCATGTCTGAGGTCAATGTGCGGTGTGAATATAATGCAGAGAATTCGGAGTTTGGAAATTAGGAGGAGGTGCGGGATTACCATAACTATTATCCAGAGGGCTGAGGAGGGGTGTTGAGGTGGTTCGGACATGTAGAGAGAATGGAACGAAATAGAATGACCTCGAGAGTGTATAAATCTGTAGTGGAGGGAAGGCGGGGTAGGGGTTGCCCTAGGAAAGGTTGGAGGGAGGGGGTAAAAGAGGTTTTGGGTGCGAGGGGCTTGGAATTCCAGCAAGCATGCGTGTGCATAATTGATAGGAGTGAATGGAGACAAATGGTTTTTAATACTTGATGTGCTGTTGGAGTGTGAGCAAAGTAACATTTATGAAGGGATTCAGGGAAACCGGCAGGCCGGACTTGAGTCCTGGAGATGGGAAGTACAGTGTCTGCACTCTGAAGGAGGGGTATTAATGTTGCAGTTTTATAACTGTAGTGTGAAGCACCCCTCTGGCAAGACAGTGATGGAGTGAATGATGATGAAAGTTTTTCTTTTTCAGGCCACCCTGCCTTGGTGGGAATCGGCCGATGTGTTAATAAAAAAAAAAAAAATTTGGGGAGTCTGAAACGACTAATCTAATTTACATTCTTCCTAATGGGAACAAATTTGTTTGGTAACGGCACTCGAACAGCATTCTGGAAAGAATTATAGACGAAAACCGAGGGTCCACTGTATAGGGAATAAAAAAATAGAGGTTAGATTAGAAGTATGTACAGATAGTTCTTCTGAGTGAATGTATCAGCTGATGGGATCTATAAAGGATATAAGAAATTACTATACAAATGAAAAAGAACAAAGTAGCAAGTGTTGAGGAATATGTTGGTAGAAAGTTTGCCAACAGATGAAAAAAAAAAATGCATTTGAGTATAGTGGTGCTGATGTCTTTTGATGGGTACGAAACATGCCTTTAATTGTTGTAAGAAATAAAAAGAAGTTGGAGCAGTGGATTATTATTATTATAATCAAATAGAACCGCTAAACCACAGGGGTTGTGGAGCAGTGGAAAAGTCCTGTCTAGGAGCAATGTGTAGTGTGAATATAATGGAGAGGACCCAAGAAATTAGATGATGGTGAGGCAGTATGAATAATATAATTCAAAGAGTAGATGTTGTAACAAAAAAGGTAGTTTAAGATGTATAATTCTGGGTAGATAGAAATTGATGTAGGGAATGTCCAAGAAAGGGTTTAAAGGGGTTAAGTGGCTTTGAGAGAATTTCACACACATGTATAAGAATGCTACATCAGAGTGAGTAAAGGCAATTGGATTTGATGTGCTCTTGGAGTGTGAACAGGGTAACATTTATGATAAGGTTCAGGGAAACTAACTAGTGAGACTTGATTTTTTCCAGGAGAAAGTGCAGTAATTGCACTTTCAAAAATGATGTAAGATGTTGTGGTTCAATGGGTAACCTCTAGGTAATGATGTCTGTGCCTTTCTTGAAAGAGAGCCAAGAAACCAGTGATGTGAATAATTTTTCTTCATTTCGTCACTCTGACTTGGTGGGATACAGCCAATATGTCTATCCATAAATTGTCAATGCAACAAACAGTATTTGCACAGGCAAACACTACATGCATTTTGGTCATGAAATTGTGAATAAATTGATGGATAATATTTTAGTGCTGTATAACCCCTGTAGTTTAGCGCTTCTATTTGATTATAATAATAATAATAATATTTTAGTACATTAGAAAAGTTAAAAGGAGTACAGAATAAAGTGGAGAATGTTGAAGTATCATGTGGCAGTGCAGAATAAGAATGCCTTTCAACTGCATTGAAAATAAAAGCATGAAACTATCCATTCTCTCAAGTGTTTGTACCATTATTATAGGATTAAAGTGGGTGGATCTAACACAAAGTTGCCTCAGGTTCTCTTCTTATAACAAGTTCACCCATGCTATTCAAAGTTCTTTGTTGTCAAGCACCTTATAAATTATAATACAATATAGAGTAAATAAAATTGAGGTAAAATGAATACTGCATAATTAAGCTAAAAGGAACTAAAGAATATCGTACACTGACACTGAGAATAGAATAACTATAAAGATAGATACATAAATCATTATTTTAATTGATTTTAGCATGAAAACTTTTTTTTTTGTTGCATTAAACACCAAGAATTATTAATGATGCTTTCTACCTGCATTGATGCCTTTTAAGAACTACAGAAACAAACACACCAAAAGGCTGATGCTTCTTCTGTATGGTGGTGCTAACATTTTATATGCTATAGGCCAGCTGAGAAAGACTCCAAAACTAGTACTCTACAATTGTAACATTTCATACCTCTCAGTTATACTGAGAACTTTATAAACATTTTTGAATATGCTTAAGGACAGTCAACATAAAGTAAGACTTCAAAACTTGCCATTTGCAGTAACTGTTAAAAAATAAGCATTTCCTTAATAAAAGTTTTCAAAGAATCAAACCAATTTCTTGACATCTATATAAATTTAACATCTATTGCCATAATGCATGTGTAATAAAAATATAAATAATGTGAATAAATATTGGACAATAATTTATACAACATATAATCTTATTTTTGGAGTTGTTTTCTTTCATTCCTTGCTGAAAATTCCTCCAATCCTTTTCTAATTACTTCTTGAGTAACACCATTCTCGACTAATATCATTAAAACACCAATGGTATCGAGATCTCTCTTGTTCCTGTATTCATCATCAAAAAAGAGCATCTCACTGAAGTCAAGTCCACAATTAGCCTTGATTCTGAAAAAATAAGTACATATTAGAAAGTGTTAGGTATCATTTGAAATTATATTTTCTGTATGGAAAAACATTATATTTGTCGGAATATGTTGCTGAGAGGTAGAGAAGTTGCAAAGGCTGGTTGGTAATTGAATTTGGGAGAGTATGTAAAACATGGAAATTAAAAGCAAGGTTATGAGAGTATAAAAAATTATAGGCAATGAGAGATTGGATATCAGATTGAGGGAGGGAATAAGGATGAGACGAACATGTTCAGATATTTGGGAGTGGACATTGTTGGCAGATGGTTTAATGAGAGATGAGGTGAACCGTCGAACACATATGGCGTGACATAACCAGACATTAACATTTGTAGGATGAAATGTCAACAGAATTAAAATGAACTACTACTAGCTTCAACATACTGGGCTAAGAGCTAATGATGTGAAATTCATGTGTAAATTCTGGCAAGTTACAAGAGGCAAATAGTAAATGGACAACAATTAAGTTATGAGTGGAAGATCTTTCACTTGACAAAAAATTTTAATTTACACCGCACACTAAACTAAACAAAAAGAGAATATCAGACAAATGCAATACTTTATTGGTTTTCAATGAATAAATTTCATTTTCCCTAATACTCCACAGAAAGATGTCAGTTTGCCGTCCTGATACGAGGACATCAAATTGAAAATATTTTATATGATTTTCTTTTGATAATAAATTCTTTATAAACATATCAACATTTCAACTCAAAATTTTGGTGCAGAAAAAAATGTGATTTATTACATACCGCTGAAAGTGTGTGACTTTGCATCCTGGATAGATTTCTTTGTAAGTAAAGTACTTATCCCAGTCAAAAAGTTTCAGGAGTTGATTTGCGCCATCGACTTCTCCAGTACGTGATGCAGCTGCCAGAATATAACCTTCATTGTAGAGTTTCTCTAACACATTTGGTACCTCCTTGTAATAGTGGACCTTTTTAGACCTGGCATCCACTACCTGGCCATCCCTGAAATGTCCACTAACTATATATTCTGAGCTTATAAATTATATACAATACAGTATAGTACTATATTATCCATATAAAAGACTGTTATAACTATAGGTTTCCTTTATTAGTTTATCATTATTATGATAGTATTACAGATAATTCACTCCCTTCACACTCACTTCCAGCCCTTTCCTCCTCTTAATATATCTTATTCTTCTTTGACCCATGTAAAGATTTCTGCTCCATCTACATTTAACAATTTCTTAAAATGTTCTCTCCATCTTCATCATATTTCAACCCTCTTTATTCACTATATCATCACTTTCACTCTTAATTAATACAATTATTTAACTTCTCTTACATCCTGTTCAAGCAACTATTAAATATGAAGCAAGCCTACCATCTTCTGAAATACATACTGAGCATCTGAAAGATATTCCCTAACATAGCACATAGTCTAGCAGATTGCTTTTCTTGTGAATTTCATCATGCATCTTATTCTTATTTATTCTTTCTTTCTTTCAACATGTCGGCCGTTTCCCACCGTGGCAGGGTGGCCCAAAAGGAAAAACGAAAGTGTCTCCTTTTACATTTAGTAATATATACAGGAGAAGGGGGTTACTAGCCCCTTGCTCCCGGCATTTTAGTCGCCTGTTACAACACGCATGGCTTACGGAGGAAGAATTCTGTTCCATTTCCCCATGGAGATAAGAGGAAATAAGAACAAGAACTAGTAAGAAAATAGAAGAAAACCCAGAGGGGTGTGTATATACAGTGGTACCCCGGTTTACGATATTTTTTCGTTCCAGAATGCTGTTCAAGTGCCATTACCAAACGAATTTATCCCCATAAGGAATACAATGTAAAATAGACTAGTCCTTTTAGATCCCCAAAAATACACTTACAAAAGCATTTAAAAAAATAAACTTACATAAAAGGGCGAGTTTGGGGACCATCGTTAACCGAGGTACCACTGTATATAGAAATTTATAACAAATCACACAGTACTCACTTGAGCTTGCGGAAAGGTGGATCCACATGCGTATCCACCCAAAAAGGCCATAATGTGTAGTCTGTTAAGAAATATTTCAAATAAAAAAATATTATTTACATTTTTGTGATTTTTTTATACACTGTCCTGTCAGAAGCAATAATTATGCCAGGCTTGGTTAATTAAAGCAAAAATGTCTGTCAGTGTCAAAGAATTGTAACATGTTTAAATTGTTTAATGTTGTACTGAACAACTCTTCAAGTCATTTGAATTGTGCTCTCCATGCCATTTAGCAAGATTACTATTGAATGAATAGTTCAAATTTATATTTATATTTCTTATTATGCAGTTTATTTCCAAATCCAGTAATGTTTCTCTAAACAATAAGTGCAAGCCTTTATCCATCATTATGGTGTAGATTTTTTTCTAACTCGCTGCTTGCCATGCATTTTATAGCAATTGGGTTGATGTTTTATAATATAATTACCTTCAGTTTTTGATGAAAATAAGAGGCAAAATATAATCTTTATTAACCACATAATATCTACAGCATCAAATACAAGTAAGCCTTTACTTACCAAGATCGAATGCAATCAGCTTTGGTTTCTTGAACATATTTGCTAGGTTATTAGCTACTGCAGTGTGCAAGGATGCTGCTGTGATACTGTCAGTAAGTAGCTTGTGGAGACTTCTTCTTAAAGATAGGAGCAGTTTGCTTGAAGGTTTCCTCTTATCTGAAATGTGGAGCTCTTGATGAGTATGAAGATGCAATATGGAGAGCAAGCTTTTGTTTGGAAAATAAAGGTATGTAATGTAAAGGTAGAAAGTTGAAAGTGAATATATGTGTAGATAAGAGTAAGGTGATGAGGGTATCAAATGATTTAGATAAAGAAAAATTGGATATTACATTGGAGGGAGAGAGTATGGAAGAAGTGAATGTTTTTAGATATTTGGGAGTTGACTTGTCAGCGGATGGGTTTATGAAGGATAAGGTAAACCATAGAATTAATGAAGAAAAAAAGGTTGAGGTATCTGTGGAGACAAAGAACATTATCCATGGAGGCAAAGAAGGGAATGTACGAGAGTATACTGGTACCAACACTCTTATATGAGTGTGAAGGATGGGTTGTTAATGCTGCAGCAAGGAGGCAGATGGACATGTCATGTCTAAGGGCAATGTGTGGTGTAAATATTATGCAGAGAATTCATAGTGTGGAAATTAGGTGTGGAGTTACTAAAAGTATTAGCTGTTGATGTTGTTTGGTCATTTAGAGAGAATAGAACAAAGTAGAATGACTTATAGAGCGTATAAATCTATTGAGGAAGGAAGGCGGGGTAGGGATCGTCCCCAAAAAGGTTGGAGGGAGGGGGTAAAGGAGGTTTTGTGGGCGAGGGGCTTGGACTTCCAGCAAGCGTGCTTGAGTGTGTTAGATAGGAGTGGATGGACACTAATGGTTTTTGGGACCTGATGAGCTGTTGGAGTGTGAGCAGGATAATATTTTGTGAAGGGATTCAGGGAAACCGGTTAGCCAGACTTGAGTCCTGGAAATGGAAAGTACAATGCCTGCACTTTAAAGGAGGGGTTTAGGATATTGGCAATTTGGAGGGACGTCTAAACTGTCATATCTGAGCGCCTCTGTAAAGACAGTGATTATGTATGAGTGATGGTGAAAGTATTGAATGATAATAAAGTTTTTTCTTTGTTTTTGGGTTTTTCTTTCTTTTTGGGTCACCCTGCCTCGGTGGGAAGTGGCCGACGTATTGAAAAAAAAATATATTGTTTTAACATACTGGCCATCTCCATCCAGGTAGGGTGACTCAAAAAAGAAACACTTTCACATCATTCAGTCTACCGTTGTCTTGCCAGAAGTGTGCAAATACTACAGTTCAGATGCCCCTCCAAACTGCAAATATGTATCCCCACTCTCCTTCAGAGTGCAGGCAGGGTGCTTTCCACCTCCAGGACTCAAGTCTAGCTAACCAGTTTCTCTGAATCCCTTCACAAAAATGTTTCCTTGCTCACACTCCAACAATGCATCACGTCCTAAAAACCATTTGCCTCCACTCCTATCTAACAAGCCCATATGCTCAAAGCTGAACTTAATCAAGTCATGACTTGATAAAGCTCAACTCTGAGTGAATTATTTGTAAATAAAATATTTGAAATAATCATAGGTATACATTGGTAATAACCTGTTTGTAATTACCAAGGTTCAGCCACAGGAGCAGAGCTGTGCTTTTAGTGCCCCATCTTCATTAATATGTCAATCACATTTTTTTTAAACTTCCATTGGTTGTAGCACTTACTACCACCTCTCTCAATTTATCCAAGTCTTCTACTGTATCAGTCTATTTGTAAAGAAAAAATTCCAAGTATCCCATTATCTATGGCCTCTTGTTACCCCTGTTATCTATTCTTTCATCTTCATTTATAACCTTATAGATTATCATATCTCCTTTTTACCTCCTATCAGTCATCATGAGCATCTTTAGTGTTTTAAATCTTTTTGCTATAACTTTACTTTTTAGCTTTGGCATCCATTTTGTAGCTCCTCTTTGAACTTTTTCTATCTGATTCACATGTTTCTTTTAGGTGTCACAGTATACAGTGGTACCTCGACTTACGAGCAGCTCCCAACTCGAACAATTATGTAAGTGTATTTTTGTAGGTGCTTTTGTAAGTGTATTTTTGGGGGTCTGAAATGGATTAATATAATTTTCATTATTTCTTATGGGAAAAAATTCCTTTGGTATTGGCACTTGAATAGCCGTCTGCAACGAATTTTGCTTGTAAGTAGAGGTACCACTGTATAATGGCTGTATTCCAATTTTGACCCAATATATACTACACTGTAAATGCCTTTTTCAGAATCTCTTCATCCATATATTTCAAAGCTATTTTATTGTTAGTATAACATATTCAATTTCACAATTTCATTTACATGATCTCCAAGTGACAATTTTTTTTATTAATAATTCCTAGGTCCCTTTCTTTGTACAATATTCCCATGGTGGAGAATATTCAAATTCAAATTCAAATATTTATTTCCTTGTAAAGCTTACAATGTGTGGTTTACATGTTATGAAGTTTTAATTACAAAGAAGGCCACTATCATGCCTAGGCACTTCAGGCAGACTAATACTAATTCTTACTCTATATTGATATAATAATAATAATAATAATAATAATAATAATATTTTTTATTTCGATGCAAGTTACAAGTATACATAGTTATTGGTAGTTACAATTATAAAACTGTAATGCAAGGAGAGCCACTGGCATGCCATGGCATTAGGGGCAGGTTATAATTGAGCAGTACATTTGAACATATTATTAGATACATAATCAGATACATACCTAATTAGGTACATAAATAATTATTTAAAATAGTTAGGTAGTACAAATCATATGATAATACTGTATTACATATGGTAGATTTAGTAATGGGAATGGATTTGTCTTGGCATGATACATTGTTTCTATTAAAGCACATATACTGGAAGAGTATCTTAGGCAAACTTAGGATTAACTTAAGATTTAATATGCATAGCTAAATTAGGAATTTTATGTTTACAGTCATTTGGGTGGGTGTAGGTAAAAATTAGGGGGGAATTACAGATAACGAGAGTAAGACTATATTGTTTTGGATGTGTTCATGATACAAAAAAAGAGAATTATGTGGATTTCATTTGGTTAGCTGATGATGGGGTGTATTAGGGATATGAGATTTTTTTAACGGTGGTTTTGAAAATGGTGGTCGAGTCTACGGTTCTAGAGTTTTCAGGCAGGGAGTTCCAGATTTTAGGCCCTTTTGTATATCAAATTTTTGTAGAGGTTTAGCCAGACACGGGGAATTTTTTTTTTTTTTTATTAACACATAGGCTGTTTCCCACCAAGGCAGGGTGGCCCGACAAAGAAAAACTTTCATTATCATTCACTCCATCACTCTCTTGCCAGAGGCGTGCTTACACTACAGCTACAAAACTGCAGCATTAACACCCCTCATAGAGATTTTTGTGTTTGGTGTTGTGTCTATGGGTCCTGTTGCAACTATCAAGAAAGTGTTTTAGTTCAGGGTTAATATTAGAATTTATGGTTCTCTAAATGTAGGTTGCACAATAGTAGGTGTGAATGTTCTGTACGGTGAGTAGGTTTAGGTCTTTGAAGAGTGGGGGTGTGTGCTGTCTTGCATTGGATTGTGTGATACGTAATTCTTACTGCGGCTTTCTGTTGGGTTATTATTGGCTTTAGGTGAGTTGCTGCTGTTGATCCCCAAGCACAAATAGCATAGGTGAGGTAGGGATAGATGAGTGAATATTATAGTGCGAGTAGGGCGGATTGTGGTACGTAGGAACATATCTTGGAGAGGATCCCAACTGTTTTGGATACTTTTTTTGTTATTTGTTGGATATGGGTGTTGAATTTCACGTTGCTGTCAAGGTGCAGGCCCAGGAATTTGCCTTCATTATGTTTAACAATAGGAGTATTGTCAATCGTTATGTTCAGCTGGTTAGCACCTGTTCTGTTCCCAAACAAAATGTAGAAGGTTTTGTCAGTATTAAGTGTAAGTTTATTAGCAGTCATCCAGGTCGATATTTTTACTAATTCTTTGTTAACAATAGTGTTGAGTGAGGCAAGATTAGGGTGGGAGATAACATATGTCGTATCGTCAGCAAAGAGAATAGGCTTAAGGTGTTGTGATACATTAGGTAGATCATTGATGTATAAGAGGAAGAGCAGGGGACCAAGGACACTTCCCTGTGGTACTCCAGTATCCAGTGGTCTTATTGATGAGGCTGTGTCCTTAATAGAGACGTATTGCTACCTGTTAGTTAGGTAGGATTTGAAATATGTAAGTGCATGGCCTCTTATGCCATAATGATCAAGTTTGTGGAGTAGGATGCTGTGGTCTACTGTATCAAAAGCTTTCCTTAGGTTGATAAATAGTCCTAATGGATATTCATTTTTTTCAAGTGCAGTGTAAAGCAGGTCTAGCATTTTTACAATTGCGTTGTTTGTGCTTTTGCTTTTTTTATGAAGCCAAATTGGCAGGGGTTGAGGATGCTTTGCGCTGTTACAAAGGAATATAATCTCTTGTGCATAAATTTCTCGAAGATTTTGGATAGCAATAGTAAGATTGAAATTGGCCTGTAGTTGTTTACATCTGTGGGGTCACCACCTTTGTGTATTGGTGTGACCCTGGATATCCTAAGTATATGAACAATCAAGACACTTATAGAAGGAAGAGTTTTACCACTTGTGGGTTTATCAATTAGTATAATCAATTCTGATTATGCATACTATCTGTCTTATTCCCACAATCTGTCTGTATTAACATATTATTACATGTATGATATTCCCATAACCTTGTCACACAATCCATATTCTTTATGTGGTCTGATTTCACTTTCTTCTTTGGTTACGAGCCAAATGCACTACCAGTGAGCCACCTGTATCCTGATTTTCAATTACATCGATTCTTCATTTATTCAGACTTCCTACAGTAAATATATTCACTCACTATAAGCTAAAGATGAAAATATTTTAAGGTGAGTAATGTGTGTACTGTATATGCATTTTTTAGGCCTAGCTATATTGCTCACTTAATAGATGATTGTGTAAACAAGTTATAAGGCTTTTATATGCATTTTATATCGGTAGCTTGGAACCAAACCTGCTGTATAAGTGGGGCCATCCTGTACAGTATTTATCAAATTTTCATTGAACTTTTCTATACACTAATCATAGTGTCTCGAAAAGCATATGTAGATCCCAGTTAAAGTTTATTAAGTCATACTATGAGCATTTCTCAATAATATAATGTATTTATATAATGTTCTGAGAATAAACATTTTGATTTTGAATTTTTATTATATGGATATATACTGCTGCTAATGATGCCCAGGGCGGAACCAAAGATCCATACACATTATAAGTAAGTCAGTGTTTGACTTAATATGGTTATCCTAGATTATATTCTACACAAGTTACAAGACCATTGTAAAAATTTACTTATGCACAGACGCAAAATAAAAACTTAATTATGGCCGGTGCAGAAGTCTCAAATACAGTTCTGTTTTATGTACTTTTTAGTTTCTAGAACTGTACTGTCGAAAATGTTACTATTTTCTTCCCGAAACATGCAGACTGCTTAAACGAGTTTTTTCTTCTTCCTTTTCTTCAACAACTATCCTGGGAGGTACAGCCGTCCTGTCAGATAAGTGTAATTTTTTTTTTTTTTTGCATTGGCAGGCTTGCTGACCTTTCCCTGCAGTCGCATTAACATGTTAAAGAGTACAGATGCAGCATATAAAATTCTACTTACGTAAAGTATACATATACTTTTACTGTCCCATGTG
The DNA here is from genome assembly GCA_009830355.1 of Cherax destructor. Lineage (NCBI taxonomy): Eukaryota > Metazoa > Arthropoda > Malacostraca > Decapoda > Parastacidae > Cherax > Cherax destructor. Next base: position 45,796 of record WNWK01000113.1, on the reverse strand, counting down.
CTTCTTAGTAGTTCATGATCTTGTAATAATTCTTCTCCAACCAAGGAAGCCGAGTCAAGATCGACGCCTGATGAATTTATTGCATCACTTGTTGTTGGGGTAAAGGGCCACTCACAGCTATACCGTAATTGCTTTGCCTCCTCGAGTTCATAAGTAAGCTTATTGTGGTACATTTAGCACAAATTTTAGAGTATTACAATTGTCTTAGATATTAAAATATGTGTAATTGTCTAAATTCCCCAACGCCCCCACGCTTAAACCTTAATAAAGCGGCGGCAAAGCTTGACACACTTTCTGAGTTAGTGACCGTCGTTTCCCAGGTAACCGCTGACTAGTCATGCACACTACAGCACTCGCTGCATGGGAAACTCTATATACAAGTTTATTGAGGCACAGGTACACATAAGTACAATTATCATAGCATAAATTACCTAAGATAACCTAAAAAAGTCAGACAGTGACTTATTTCTATTGAGGCCTTGCCCCCTCAAGGAAGGTTCCTTGACGCTGGTGAAGGGCTTTTGATCTAGGAAATCGAATCTGTGCTCCACTTTCCTGAATTAAGCCTGAATACCTTCCATTTATCTCCCACAGGCGCTGTATAATCCTACGGGTTTAGCGCTTCCCCATTGATTATAATAATATTGAGTCCTTGAAACTTAGTAGGCTAAGGTACTTTGAAAACTATCATCACAATCAACTTCAATGAAAAATATCATGCTCTTCAATATATTTTTCGGCACTGTAGAACTAAAAAAAAAAAAGGGGGGGAAATTTGGGAACATACAGACATGAAACTAGAGTAATAGACACACCATTGGTTAGATTGAAGCTCGATTGCTAGTGCATTTAGCCCACACACTGAGGTCTGGGAGTCGATCCCCGGTACGGCTGGAAAACAGTAGTGTTTCCACAAGACACCTGTTCCTGTTCACCCACCAGGAAAATGGGTACCTGGGTGTTAGTTGACTGGTGTGGGTCGCATCCTGGGACAAAATTGATCTAATTTGCCCAAAATGCTCTACATAACAAGCGGCTTTCTATATAGTAGTATGTCATTGATGTCAACTAGGCCTGTATACCTTGTACATGTACTTGTAGAAATAAAGATATTATTTAGCTAGGAGCTCACAGCTAGAGGTACAAAACTAATGTAACACTGAACAATGTCTAGAAACAAATAATAAAACAGTATATGTTCTCAGCAGGGGGAAGATGAACGCTAAGAGATTGATTCCTACATAAGACATCGGTGAACCAAGACAACTACAATAGTCACCCACATCACAAGTCTTGCAGTCATCCAGAGAAGAAACCTCTATGCAAACTACACAAACCTGAAGAAGAGTAAGTCTTTGTTTTGGCTTTGGATACATAGCATAGTTTTTTAATAGTGGTCTTGAAGGCACACAAAAAAGATATTTTGCATATATGTATATCACTGACCCCAATACAACCAGTGTCACGGAGCGCAAATCAACAAAATTAGAGGTCGTTATGAGCCTTTATAAGACTCCACTAGGCATAGTTACATACAAAAATATTTCACAAAAAATTAGTCATTTCATATATTACAATTACTTCATATATATAACTTATACAAGGCAATATGGAGATACAATCTCAAACAGTACCTTATTGTTCCAGTTAGGGCATTGTGCCTTTTTAACTTTTCTGATTATACATTCTGATTATTCATTTTTACACTAACATGAACAAACTTTAATGCCAAAAATACGGACAAACAGTGATGGTGGTGGTGGTATTTTGTTTATCTGGAGAAGTTTGAAACAAAATTCTGCCGACGCTAGTTATTGTTAGGTGCTGACTCATTTAATGGAACGTTTGGTCACTTGACGGAGGCCTCCGCTTGCTTACCAGTCTACACAGCGCATTGTGGGATTACATAATAATAATAATAATATCTTTATTTACTACAAGTACATGTACATGGTATACAGGCGTAGCTGACATCAGTGACATACTACTATATAGAAAGTCCCTTGTTATGCTGAGCATTTCGGGCAGATTAGGTCAGTGTCCTAGGATGCGACTCACACCAGTCGACTAACACCCAGGTACCCATTTTACTGATGGGCAACATAGACAACAGGTGTAAAGAAACACGCCCAATGTTTCTGCCCTGGCCGGCACATCGAGACTGGAACAATACACAGATAATCCCCACACAGGAGAAAGAAGCTTGTGACGACGTTTCGGTCCGATTGACAATTCAATGGTCGAAGTCGGACCGAAACGTCATAAGCTTCTTTCTCCTATATGCGGGTTATTTGTATATGGGATTGCATAGTTTTGCACATTCTAAGGCTGGTTCCTTGTTATGTGTAGCATATAACACCAGATGATGTGGTGGGAGGCTTCCACCCCCCATTAAATCAGAGATTTAGTTATCAAAGATCGGGAAAATATATTTTTGTTGTGACCCTTACATTTTTTTTTGATAGAAGGACAACATTAATTATTATTAACTCTGAAGTTATTTTTCTTTTGATAAACAAAACAAAAAAAATCAAACACATTTGTTAGTTTATTTAGGTATACATAAGTACATTTATCATTTCTAGTAACATTTGTAAATTACCTTGGTTAACCCCAAAAAAAGTTAGACAAAGTGATTTATTTCCATTGGGGTCCTTGTAATATCTTATTATTTAAAGCCTAGCTATAAGATACAGTATTATTTTTTCCATTTACTGTAAATCCACTCAGGAATATACACTGAAAAGGAGTACATATTACTTCCTCAAGTGCGTTCATCTTGAGTATATGTCTGGTGAGTTCCTAAAGGCTTGGTAAAATTGAAACGGTGAAATAAAGTAATGTTGAGACTTCTGCTGACTACTATCAAGACTAAGACCATGACCAAGACCTGACTCTCCCACGATGAGATCAACACTGAGACCAAGACCTTATAAGTGACCTCGAGGCCGGTCTGAAGATCACTGAATCACTTTGAAGTATTAATGCATACTTTTAAAATTGTACTATTATTCATTTAGCTACTTCTCTTCTTTTTTTGTACATTTAAAAACTCCTACTTAATAACCTATGTCTAGTTCTTAAGTAGTCTTTAAGCATTAAGATTAATTAGTCTGCCCGAAATGCACTGCATCCTAGTGGCTTTCTTTTATTCCTAATAATATTTTATTATATGTAAACTACGTTTTGTATACTGCAGAAAGGAAATAAGTATTTGTATTTGTCTAAAGACCGAGACCGGGACTCAAGGCTCCCTCTCTGATATATCGCAAAGGATCATCACACAGTAGGGCTCTATAAGGAATAAAAGTATACACCTCTACCCCTGTAAACATATAGAAGGTGCCCCGTGGCCTGGTGGCTAAAGCTCTTGCTTCACACGGAGATGTACAGGTTCGATTCCCGGCGAGGGTAGAAACATTTGGGCGTGTTTCCTTACACCGGTTGTCTATGTTCCCCATCAGTAAAATGAGTACTTGGGTGTTAGTCGACTAGTGTGGGTCACATCCTGGGACAAAACTGATCTAATTTGACCGAAATGTTCTGCACGATGCCTGGTCACAGACCAGGCCGCGGGAGCGTTGACCCCCGAACCCCCCTCCAGATATAACAAGCGACTTTCTATATAGTACTATGTCATTGATGTTAGTTAGGCCTGTATACCTTGTACATGTACTTGTAGAAATAAAGATATTATTACTGTGATGCAATTTAGTGTAGTCCTCGCAAATATATATCATAGAACCATCATAGAAAACGCATTATTTTGTAGGTAAAACTTAATTTGTCCTTTCAGTGCAAGAGCACTAAAATTCGGAGATACTTTAATATATCTTTATTTGCTACAAGTACATGTACATGGTATACAGGCCTAGATGACATCAATGACATATTATTATATAGAAAGCCGCTTGTTATGCAGAGCATTTCGGGCAAATTAGGTCAGTTTTGTCACAGGATGCGATCCACACCACTCGACTAACACCCAAGTGTATTAATATTGGTAGAATTACCGACAATATGTTAAGTAAAAGGACACAAATGCAACTAATGTGACATTTTATTGTGGCAACGTTTTGCTCTCCAGGAGCTTTGTCAAGCCGTTACGGCCAACGGCTTGACAAAGCTCCTGGAGAGCGAAATTAGTAACATTTGTGTTCTACTTAACATATTCTTGCTTCCCTCTACAGTGACTGCCAGGCAGCTCTACAGTTCACCATTTATTAACAGGCTGCCTTCATCAAAGATCTTGCAGAATTCCTTTCCATATCTTCGCCACTCTGACGCATTAATTGTCCTCCTCGCCGAAAGTTCCACCTTTATCACAGACTCCTCTATAACTTTTTAATGAAAACTAACCTGTTGAACTAACTACGACGTTCATTTCTCACCCATACTAACTCACCTCCGCCCGTTAAATACACTTACAATTCAATCCACGTTTGTGCTGTATAACCCATACTGGTCTAGCATTTGTTTTCAAATGCTAGACCAGTATAGGACCAGTAAGGGACTGACCACCTCGAATAATTTTTCTCCAAGGTTGATGGATGATCACATCATCTTTATTTTGTTTATACATCTCCCTCTGGTTCTGACTGAAGAATATCAAAATAGTAAACAATGCCGACAGGTTGGTAGGTAAGACACATAGGCAACAGTTAAGCAACTTTATTCTGAAACGTTTCGTCTACACAGTAGGCTTCTTCAGTCGAGTACAGAAAGTAGACAGGAGCGGTAGAGACGTGAAGACGATGTATCAGTCCATCACCCTTGAAGATGTATGTTTCAGACTATGGAACAGAACTCTTCTCCAGGCTGAGGGACTGACAACCTTTAAATCTACGTCTTCAAGGGTGATGGACTAATTACGTCGTCTTCACATCTCTACTGCTCCTGCCTACTTTCTGTACTCGACTGAAGAAGTCTACTGTGTAGGCGAAAAGTTTCGGAATAAAGATGTCTAACTGTTGCCTATGTGTCTTACCATCCTGACTGAAGAAGTCAATAAATGAACCTAGTTGTTGCAAGTGTCTTAATCTTACAGGACCCCAGTGGAAATAAGTCCCAGGGTTTGGCTTTCTTCGGTTATCCTGGGTTAATAACCCTTAGGTGTCCCGTAGCTCGATTGTTAGCGCACTCAGCTCACACACTGAGGTCCATGATTCGATCCCCGGTACGGGTGGAAACATTAGGACGTGTTTCCTTAAGACACCTGCTGCCCCTGTTCACCTAGCAGTAAAATAGATACTTGGGTGTTAGTCAACTGGTGTGGGTCGCATCCTGGGGACAAAATTTACCTAATTTGCCCTAAATGCTCTGCACAAGGAACTTTCTACATAGTATGTCATTAATGTCGGCTGTGGTCTGTATAAGTGTACATGTACTTGTAGAAATAAAGATTTTTATTATTATTATTTAAGGGTCAGTAATCCCAGTAAAGATTTTTTTCCTTGCATATCTTTCCGAGAGAAGATATGCTAGGTGTCAAGCATATCTAATACCAGTATATCTTACTTAAACTTAAAATAATACATGTGCTACAACAACAGCAACGATCAGAAGGTCATTTGGAATGTGATGTTCTCACACTTCTGGTAAGACAGTTGTTGAATGAGTGATGGTGGGTATGTTTTCTTCTTTGTGTCACACGAGAAGTGTGGTAATTTTTTCTGGTATATTGTTATATATAGGTGAGGGAGACTCCAACAATCAGGTGAAGACCCCCACCCTCCAACAATCAGGTGAAAATCCCCCACCCTCCAACAATCAGGTGAAGACCCCCACCCTCCAACAATCAGGTGAAGACCTCCACCCTCCAACAATCAGGTGAAAATCCCCCACCCTCCAACAATCAGGTGAAGACCTCCACCATCCGACAATCAGGTGAAGACCCTCCACCCTCCAACAATCAGGTGAAGATCCCCACCCTCCAACAATCAGGTGAAGACCTCCTCCCTTCCAGCAGTCAGGTGAAGACCCCTCCACCCTCCAACGATCAGGTGAAGACCCCCACCCTCCAGCAGTAAGGTAAGGGAGGCTCCATCTCCAACAGGGACATCCAGCCCTTCAACAATCAAGCGAGGAACACCCCCCACCCTCCATCAATTAAGAGAGGGTGAACCTTCTCCCCCATCCCCAGGTAGGGCGTCCTTGACTGGAATGTTGTGAAGGGGCGGGGTGAATTTGAGGGGGGCAGGAGGGGAGGAGGAGGGAGGGAGGAGTGATTGGTAAGGGAGAGAAGCAAGGGAGGGGGAGGGAGAAAAGGAAGGAAAGATGCAGAGGAGGGCACGGTATAAGAGGGGAGTGAGGTAGGGGGAGGTAGAAGGGGAAGGTATTAATGGGGTGTGAGGTAGGGGAAGGTAGGAGGGTAGGGAAGAGGGGAGGGGGTCTACATATTGGGTATCCGCTTGAGGTCGTCATAGGAATGCGGATAAGTAGCACAGGTGGAGGAACAGGAGGAGGAGGGGAGGGGGAGAAGGAGGACGAGGAGGATGAGATGGAGGAGGGGGGGGGTGAGAATTAGAAGGAAGAGAAAAGAAGAAAAAAAAATATGAACACGGAATGGAAAAGTGATACGATAAAAACATGAATAAGAAGAACAGCAGATGTACCAATAAAGAACGTGAAAGAACGTCTAATATGCTAACGTGATCATTCTAATATACTAATGTGGTCATTCTAGTATACTAAGATGATCATTCTAATATACTAATGTGGTCATTCTAGTATACTAAGATGATCATTCTAATATACTAATGTGGTCATTCTAGTATACTAAGATGATCATTCTAATATACTAATGTGGTCATTCTAGTATACTAAGATGATCATTCTAATATACTAATGTGGTCATTCTAGTATACTAATATGATCATTCTAGTATACTAATGTGGTCATTCTAGTATACTAATATGATCATTCTAATATACTAATGTGGTCATTCTAGTATACTAAGATGATCATTCTAATATACTAATGTGGTCATTCTAGTATACTAATATGATCATTCTAATATACTAATGTGGTCATTCTAGTATACTAAGATGATCATTCTAATATACTAATGTGGTCATTCTAGTATACTAATATGATCATTCTAATATACTAATGTGGTCATTCTAGTATACTAAGATGATCATTCTAATATACTAATGTGGTCATTCTAGTATACTAATATGATCATTCTAGTATACTAATGTGGTCATTCTAGTATACTAATATGATCATTCTAGTATACTAATGTGGTCATTCTAGTATACTAATATGATCTTTCTAATATACTAATGTGGTCATTCTAGTATACTAATATGATCATTCTAATATACTAATGTGGTCATTCTAGTATACTAATATGATCATTCTAATATACTAATGTGGTCATTCTAGTATACTAAGATGATCATTCTAATATACTAATGTGGTCATTCTAGTATACTAATATGATCATTCTAGTATACTAATGTGGTCATTCTAGTATACTAATATGATCATTCTAATATACTAATGTGGTCATTCTAGTATACTAATATGATCTTTCTAATATACTAATGTGGTCATTCTAGTATACTAATATGATCATTCTAGTATACTAATGTGGTCATTCTAGTATACTAATATGATCATTCTAATATACTAATGTGGTCATTCTAGTATACTAATATGATCTTTCTAATATACTAATGTGGTCATTCTAGTATACTAATATGATCATTCTAGTATACTAATGTGGTCATTCTAGTATACTAATATGATCATTCTAATATACTAATGTGGTCATTCTAGTATACTAATATGATCATTCTAGTATACTAATGTGGTCATTCTAATATACTAATGTGGTCATTCTAGTATACTAATGTGATCATTCTAATATACTAATGTGATCATTTTAATACACAAGCATGATTATTCTACTATACTAACGCAAACATTCTCAGTTATCCCGTCTCGGGACCCCTGTGGAAATAAATCACTTTGACTTCTTTTTTTATATTCTAAATAATTAACATATATGTTATTATGTAGGACAGTTATGGTTATCTAATAGTGTGTGTGTGTGAATGTACCTAGATAAACTGACTTACCTAGTCCTCAGTATTACCCCATTCCCCATTTATTCCCACACGCTCTTAAGATGGGAGGAACACTGCAGCAGGCCTATTGGCCCATATTAGGCAGGTTCATCTCAAGTCCAAACCCACTAACAAATATATCAACCCATTTTCAATGCTACCCAAGAAATATGCCTTGATAACTGTGCTAACTTGTGTGCAAGTGTCCACATCCACACTTGTAGCATTTTGATGTACGTAAATAGTTTCGAAAATAGGCAAGTTGAAGAATGAGGCGCTTGTGCTATATTTGGGAGTCCCAGAAGCTTCCCAAATGTTTCACAAGAGTCTCATTCTTCATCTATATCATCAGTTTAAAGAGCGTTGCAACCCAGTAGTAGCCTCCTCCTCCACGTCAATAGCAAACATTACCACTCCTCCTCCCCGTCAATAACTAACATTACCACTCCTCCTCCACGTCAATAGCAAACATTACCACTCCTCCTCCCCGTCAATAACTAACATTACCACTCCTCCTCCACGTCAATAGCAAACATTACCACTCCTCCTCCCCGTCAATAACTAACATTACCACTCCTCCTCCACGTCAATAGCAAACATTACCACTCCTCCTCCCCGTCAATAACTAACATTACCACTCCTCCTCCCCGTCAATAGCAAACATTACCACTCCTCCTCCCCGTCAATAACTAACATTACCACTCCTCCATGAAAATACACCCCTGTCCCTTGCACCACCAGTGTCACGTTGGTAATATTAATAACACGAAGTATCGGTGAATAGTACTTCTCGTAGAGGGATAAACAATGAGTTGTTGTTGATGTTAGTTTATTCACCAGGAGACGATATATGAGGCTGAGTGGTTACAACGGTGGGTCGGCTATACTCATGGTTGAAGTCCCTGGTCATTCTTCTGTTTTTAGCGGGCCGCGGGGGCGGTGGCTCCCGGAAGTGACTACAGGTAAGTGATTTTTTCATATGTAAGTTTTTTTTTTACTTAAGAGTTTTGGAACATAACATACTTTTTTTTTTACAGTGGTAATGGCGGTAAGCGGATGTTATAGGTGCGTAATAGGTATTTCGTGTAAATTTAACCCGTCACTGGCTTATTTACGGCTCACTAGGGCAAGATAGCAATGACAGCTGGTTTAGAGTGATGGACTTAGTAAGATGGAGGGCTAGGACAGCAGTGGCTTACCTGTGCCAGACCTGTGCCAGACCTGTGCCAGACCTGTGACCCGAGAGCAGACGACATACACTGTTATCACACTTTTAATAAAAAATGGTGATAATTTACGATTTTTCGGTCTGTTTCTTCCTTACCACTAAAATTAAAATATTTTCACTGAAAAATCCATTATTTTACAGTCGGAATGCCAGTAGGCCTGCTGCAGTGCTCCTCCATTCTTGCGTTCTTATGTTCTTAGTAGAGGGAAGGGGAGGGTGAAAGAGACGATGGTAATGGCAGGGGTGTACAGAGAGGGGGGAGAAAGAAGAGAAAGAGGGAGTTAACGTCTTGGTTAACTTTCTCTGCCTCAACACAGGTTTCTCTTCTGCTTCTTCATGTCTTGTGGATAATTCATATTTCTTAACTGTGGAATCCATTTTTTCCTGCATATCTCTGAAGTCTATATATTATATTTGTGTTTCTTGAGGTGCGAACGGCACAATGCAGCCGAAAAAGTCACTTGTGGCGAAAAGTTTCCTTAAATAGCGAAAAGTTTCCTTAATGAATGATGAAAGATTCCTTAATAATTGCCTTGAGTGCACACGTGTTTTTGTACCTAGTGTATATGTGAGGTGAGGAATTAGACACATGTGCAACATCTGGCTATCTTTATTTGCAGATGTTTCGCCAACTAGTGGCTTTATCAATACAAGGACATAACGTGAAGAACTATATACAAAAGATGAGGTAATCAGCCCCTCAGCCTTGAACCATACCATCATGGTGATCAACATACCTTGAACCATACCATCATGATCAACATACCTTGAACTATACCATCATGGTGATCAACATACCTTGAACCATACCATCATGATCAACATACCTTGAACTATACCATCATGGTGATCAACATACCTTGAACCATACCATCATGGTGATCAACATACCTTGAACCATACCATCATGATCAACATACCTTGAACTATACCATCATGGTGATCAACATACCTTGAACCATACTATCATGGTGATCAACATACCTTGAACCATACCATCATGGTGATCAACATACCTTGAACCATACCATCATGGTGATCAACATACCTTGAACCATACCATCATGGTGGTCAACATACCTTGAACCATACCATCATGGTGATCAACATACCTTGAACCATACCATCATGGTGATCAACATACCTTGAACCATACCATCATGGTGATCAACATACCTTGAACCATACCATCATGGTGATCAACATACCTTGAACCATACCATCATGGTGATCAACATACCTTGAACCATACCATCATGGTGATCAACATACCCTGAACCATACCATCATGGTGATCAACATACCTTGAACCATACCATCATGGTGATCAACATACCTTGAACCATACCATCATGGTGATCAACATACCTTGAAAAATACCATCATGGTGATCAACATACCCTGAACCATACCATCATGGTGATCAACATACCTTGAACCATACCATCATGGTGATCAACATACCTTGAACCATACCATCATTGTGATCAACATACCCTGAACCATACCATCATGGTGATCAACATACCTTGAACCATACCATCATTGTGATCAACATACCCTGAACCATACCATCATGGTGATCAACATACCTTGAACCATACCATCATTGTGATCAACATACCGTGAACCATACCATCATGGTGATCAACATACCTTGAACCATACCATCATTGTGATCAACATACCCTGAACCATACCATCATGGTGATCAACATACCTTGAACCATACCATCATGGTGATCAACATACCCTGAACCATACCATCATGGTGATCAACATACCTTGAACCATACCATCATTGTGATCAACATACCCTGAACCATACCATCATGGTGATCAACATACCCTGAACCATACCATCATGGTGATCAACATACCTTGAACCATACCATCATGGTGATCAACATACCCTGAACCATACCATACGGTGATGATCAACATATATACCGGTGGTACCTTGATGCCTGCCATCGTTGTTTATGATGACTGGGATGCTGCAAGACGCATGCTGATGCTCACACATTGTAGCTAAAAAAAGAAAGTATGTGCTCATCAAGACATTTATTAAAGAAACGTTTAGCTACTTTTGGCGAAACGCTTCTTTAATAAATGCCTTGATCAGTGCAGATGTGTCGTTTTACTCACGGTCACTGTGCTATGACCTCTCCGGGGAAACTTGACACCCCCTAACATGCATCACGTAAATATTTCCCCCCCCCCCAAAAAAAAAAAAAGGTTTCATTATAAAAATTTACTTTTTACATCTGCTAAATTTTCAGTTGATATATCAGGCTGTTTTGGGGAAATCTGATTTTTTTTTGACCCAAAGTATAGTCAGCTCGTTCATTTCCTGTATGATTTCTGTAATTTTTTTATTATCAAAGTTAGGCGCATCACAGTGTGTTGCTGTCCAGGTCTGTAGGTAAAGAGTTCTTCAGAGTAGTGTGCATCGAGTATGTTACATTTCTGGGGCCCCACTCTGCTGTATTGTCTCGATCATCTAACTGGCATTTCGAATTTAGAAGTTCTGGGGCACCACACTACTGTATTTGTCTCGACAAGCGAACTGGCAGTTAAACAAACCAGTAGCGTGATAGTCTGCTCCTCCGCTAAGGTGATGTGCTAGTCTGTCTCTGGCTGTGAGTCAGACTCTCGCTTACACTGGTCCAGACCACTCCTATAATGAGTGACTATTTGCTCTCTTATTGTTACACTGCTCATTGAACTTTATAAATATTGGACATAGTGGTGAAGGAATATACGGGTAAAGAAATTCTACCCCATCTGTGTTTGCGTTGCCCTGTTATTGCCAGTTGCTCTCTGATTGCTGACTTTGGTAACTAGCAGGTGCAACAGGCCTTGCAATTGCTACCTATGTTCGTAATATCGTGGTATCGCACGCAAACCAATACCCAATTTGTTCAATAAAATGAACAAACTATAACATATACAGTCTAAAAAAAACAATCCAGATCTTTCGCAGATTACGGCACATTACTGTTGAGAGTTTGAAGGCGATCAGAAGAGGCATTCTCAAATTATCTCATGGATACCAATATTCCAAGCCACCACCTCCACCACCATCACCACCTCCACCTCCACCATCACCACCACCACCTTTCTAATCGAGAGTTGGGTACCCTGCCAACTTTCACTCTTACTTTCTATGAGTTCCTCAACATCCGCTTATGAGTGTTGATGTATCCTAGTGTGATGGAGAGTAGTGAGGTTACTCTTAGTGTGATGGAGAGTAGTGAGGTTACTCTTAGTGTGATGGAGAGTAGTGAGGTTACTCTTAGTGTGATGGAGAGTAGTGAGGTTTCTCCTAGTGTGATGGAGAGTAGTGAGGTTACTCTTAGTGTGATGGAGAGTAGTGAGGTTTCTCCTAGTGTGATGTAGAGTAGTGTTAATGTGATGGAGAGTAGTGAGGTTACTCCTAGTGTGATGGAGAGTAGCGAGGTTACTCCTAGTGTGATGGAGAGTAGTGAGGTTACTCTTAGTGTGATGGAGAGTAGTGAGGTTACTCTTAGTGTGATGGAGAGTAGTGAGGTTACTCTTAGTGTGATGGAGAGTAGTGAGGTTACTCCTAGTGTGATGGAGAGTAGTGAGGTTACTCCTAGTGTGATGGAGAGTAGTGAGGTTACTCCTAGTGTGATGGAGAGTAGTGAGGTTACTCTTAGTGTGATGGAGAGTAGTGAGGTTACTCCTAGTGTGATGGAGAGTAGTGAGGTTACTCTTAGTGTGATGGAGAGTAGTGAGGTTACTCTTAGTGTGATGGAGAGTAGTGAGGTTACTCTTAGTGTGATGGAGAGTAGTGAGGTTACTCTTAGTGTGATGGAGAGTAGTGAGGTTACTCTTAGTGTGATGGAGAGTAGTGAGGTTTCTCCTAGTGTGATGGAGAGTAGTGAGGTTTCTCCTAGTGTGATGGAGAGTAGTGTTAATGTGATGGAGAGTAGTGAGGTTACTCCTATTGTGATGGAGAGTAGCGAGGTTACTCCTAGTGTGATGGAGAGTAGTGAGGTTACTCCTAGTGTGATGGAGAGTAGCGAGGTTACTCCTAGTGTGATGGAGAGTAGTGTTAGTATGATGGAGAGTAGTGTTAATGTGATGGAGAGTAGTGTTAATATGATGGAGGTTAGTGAGGTAACAGTAACCAGGTTTAACCCTGGGCCAGGTGGAACGCATCTGCACGTCTAACATCTGCTGCCAGTGTTCACGTATCTGTAAGCAGGTGCACATGTGTTTATCAGGTGTTGAGGATCGTCTTCCAGGGCAGGACCTGAGGATCTCGGTCAAAATAAGTCAACCTGCTTTGGCAAACTAGGACGTACACTGCCCAAAAGGAATTAAAGCCTTCTTCTTTGAAACGCCAGTTTTGAAGCTAAGCTGAAGTGGTTTTCTCTGGTTATCTCAGAGAAACAAATATCCTAAAATACATTTGTTTTTTTGGGTTATCCTGAATTATTAGCTCCCAAGGGTAAATAATGTGATAAAGTATTCTTCTCTATTGTCCTTGGTAGCGCACTTAGCTCACACATTGAGAGCCATGGTTCGATCCCCGGTACGGGTGGAAACATTGGGGGAGGGGTTCCTTAAGATACCTGCTGTTCATGTTCACCTAGCAATAAGTAAGTACCTGGGTAATAGTCGACTGGTGTGGGTCGCATCCTGGGGACAAAAGCAACCTAATTTGCCCGAAATGCGCTGCATAATAAGGGGATTTCTATACAGTATGTCACTGATGTCAGCTAAGTCTGTATAAGTTGTATCATGTACTTGTAGAAATAAAGATTATTATTATTATTATTATTATTATTATTATTATTATTATTATTGTGACGAAGAGAATAAAAAAGACATCATTTGTCTTACTTAAATCAGGAGTGTTATTAGGATGTCATAGACACCTGTGTAGAGATAAATGGTGTAAAATACCGGAGAGGTGGAAAAATAGACAAATGCAGTATATGACCCTTTATTGACTACGTTTCGTCCACACAGTGGGCTTTATCAAGTCCACTGCTTGGGCGAAACTTGGTCAATAAAGGATCATATAGTGCATTTGTGTCTATTTTTCCTGCATTTTGCGTCTTATTTGCGTACCCGAGGATTTAACCAAGGTCTCTTTAGTTGCACGTCTACCCTGGAGCTTCAGGTGATAATAACAACAAATCCTTGACCACCACGAGGGATGGATATATTTACCTGCTCTTAATACTTTCAGGGCTCAGGGTCATGCAAACTACTACCCTCAAATGTCAGGGGGGTCATAATCACACAAATTGCTACCCTTATATGTCAGGGGGTCGCACAAGCCCTTGCCGCTGAATGTTAGAGGTCAGGGTCACACACTTTAGCCCTTACCGCTAATGCACGCCATCAGTGGTAAATACAAGTGTCCCTTCCCTATTACGTGACCCCCAGGCATTTATAATGTTAATGATGCAGTCTACCTTCATTCTTGATGAAATGGGTATAATGGCTCTTGTCTTCATGGTGCCTGGCACTATCATCGGATACCTTGTCCAGTAATTGGGGAACATGCTACTTCCATAACTGTCATGCGTCCTTGATGCTGCTACTTCCATAACTGTCATGCGTCCTTGATGCTGTTACTTCCATAACTGTCATGCGTCCTTGATGCTGCTACTTCCATAACTGTCATACGTCCTTGATGCTGCTACTTCCATAACTATCATGCGTCCTTGATGCTGCTACTTCCATAACTGTCATACGTCCTTGATGCTGCTACTTCCATAACTGTCATACGTCCTTGATGCTGTTACTTCCATAACTATCATGCGTCCTTGATGCTGCCACTTCCATAACTGTCATACGTCCTTGATGCTGTTACTTCCATAACTATCATGCGTCCTTGATGCTGCTATTTCCATAACTGTCATACGTCCTTGATGCTGCTACTTCCATAACTGTCATACGTCCTTGATGCTGCTACTTCCATAACTGTCATACGTCCTTGATGCTGTTCTGCCATAACTGCCATAGGTCCTTGATGCAATACCTTTCTGCAACACAACAGTCAGAGCAGCCAGGTGAGTGTTGCACACCTCAACACTGCCAGGTGAGTGTTGCACACCTCAACATTGCCAGGTGAGTGTTGCACACCTCAACACTGCCAGGTGAGTGTTGCACACCTCAACACTGCCAGGTGAGTGTTGCACACCTCAACATTGCCAGGTGAGTGTTGCACACCTCAACACTGCCAGGTGAGTGTTGCACACCTCAACACTGCCAGGTGAGTGTTGCACACCTCAACACTGCCAGGTGAGTGTTGCACACCTCAACACTGCCAGGTGAGTGTTGCACACCTCAGCACTGCCAGGTGAGTGTTGCACACCTACACTGCCAGGTGAGTGTTGCACACCTCACACTGCCAGGTGAGTGTTGCACACCTCAGCACTGCCAGGTGAGTGTTGCACACCTCAGCACTGCCAGGTGAGTGTTGCACACCTCAGCACTGCCAGGTGAGTGTTGCACACCTCAACACTGCCAGGTGAGTGTTGCACACCTCAACACTGCCAGGTGAGTGTTGCACACCTTAACACTGCCAGGTGAGTGTTGCACACCTCAACACAGGCAAGTGAAGAATTTCAATTTCATTCTAAGTCAGGAGTGTAGCCCCTGGTGAGGCTGGCTCCAGTATGTCTTCATTCTTAACATTCCAACACTCCTACACCACCTCTCTCAGCCCCTAACTCCCCCCCCCTCTCTCTCTCTTCTCTCCTTTCATCTCTTCATTCCCTCGTTATCATTGTTTACCTCCTCTTTGCTTCGGTTCCTCCCTTTCCCCTTGTTTTCACTTCCTACTTTAGCACCTCTTGTTTTTCCCTTTTTTCATTCGTCTCCACGTGTAAGGATAGTGTTGAAGACTTACGGATAGTGTTGAAGACTTACGAATAGTGTTGAAGACGTAAGAATAGTGTTGAAGACGAGGGTGATGTGTACACACTCTTAACACAACATCTGACTTTGCTGCTTACTGGAACCTAACTTTACTTTGTAAGGTGGCCTTTCTGGGACCTAACTTTGCTTCGTGAGGTGGCCCTTCAGGGAGCTAACTTTGCTTTGGTAGGCGATCTGTTATTCATAAGGTGACCCATACAGGGACCTGGCATTACTTCTTAGGTGACCCATTCAGGGACCTGACATTACTTCTTAGGTGACCCATTCAGGGACCTGACATTACTTCTTAGGTGACCCATTCAGGGACCTGACATTACTTCTTAGGTGACCCATTCAGGGACCTGACATTACTTCTTAGGTGACCCATACAGGGACCTGACATTACTTCTTAGGTGACCTATACAGGGACCTGACATTACTTCTTAGGTGACCCATACAGGGACCTGACTTTACTTTTTAGGTGACCCATACAGGGACCTGACATTACTTTTTAGGTGACCCATACAGGGTCCCAATATTGCTTCATGAGCTGACCTGACATGATGGGGATTAAGTAATTCCTTCCAACATGGATCAGCTGAGCCGCCACAAGCTCTTATGTGCAAATTCAGTTACTAATGACAGACTGAAAGCAAAACTAAACTTGACTTAGTGGTGAATATATTCACCTCTGTCACAAGATGACCTTATTTTGAACATTTGCATCGTGTTTTATTATTTTTAAATGATTTATGTTGAACATGCCAGGACACACTGGCATTTTTTTAGGTCATGTTTAATTCGGTAGAATTCAATAATTCCAAATTCAACAAAAGACACATTAAGTGTCAAATGTCGCTTTAATGTGAAATTTGCATTGTTCTCTTGTTCATTTCTTTTGAGAATTTTTATATTGCTTGAATATGTCTCAGTCATTTTCTGTTTGTCCAGTATATGTCAGAGCATTGTTTATATAAAGCACGACAAACACATGTCAGAGATTGTTTTTGTCGGCATTTTTAACAGTATTATTAGTTTTAAATGCGGTCGTCATATTATAGGATTTAATAACTGCGACGAATGAGACTCTTTTTTGCAGTGTAAAGCCAAAACATTCTGTTGACTGTATCCTGCTATTGTCTTGTTCCAGAATTATGCATAATTGCAATCTTTGCAGACCTATTCAGTACACACTTTTGGGTACCAAAGACTGAAATCTATTTCATAAATTTAGATGATCTCGCCGTCCAAAAAATTGCAGTCTTCAGACACGCAAGGCGCTCAGTTGTAGTTAGTGTTGGTGTTGGAGCTGGCAATGGGTTCCACAGACTGGTGCTGCTGGTGAAGCTGAGGTGGTGAACCCTTTCACAAAATGACCTCTTGGTTCTGGTTCATTAAATGTTGTGGTGGAGGATAAGAAGTCTCGCCAGGCGATGCCAGAGTAAGTTTATGTAGGCACACGTACACGTAAGTACAATTATCATATATAGTGTAAATTATCTAGGATACCTTTGATGAGTTCCCGAAGCCCGGCCATGGACCAGGCTCGTCTGGTGCTTGCCTGATCAATCAGGCTGTTGCTACTGGTGTCCCGCAGCCCCAAAAAAGTCAAAGTTAATGTATTGGAATATTGGGTCCATCCAGAGTGAATGAATGTGTGGCTTGTACCCACTTTGAGTCATGCAGAGAATGATTTATTAATTTATTTTTTAGTTCGTAGGGAAGTGGTACTCGATTATTTTGAAGTTGGTGAAGGACTGGGTTTATTTCTTCCCTCTCAATCTCCCTTTCCTCTTCTTTCTTCAACCCCTTCACTCCTCCCTTCCTCTCTCTAGTGGTTTCTTATACCCTCCCTCGCTCTCCTTTTGCATCCCCTATTATCTTTGCTTTTTTTTATCTCACTCAATCCCCCCCTCTTCATTTTCTCCTCCTCTTTCTCTCTTCCTCCTCCCCACAATTATCTTGATAAATTAGACACATATGCAACACTTGGATATCTTTATTGAGGAAACGTTTCGCCACACAGTGGCTTCATCAGTCCATACAAAGGAGAATGTATTAATATTGGTAGAATAACCGACAATATGTTAAGTAAAAGGACACAAATGCAACTAATGAGACATTTTATTGTGGCAACGTTGCGCTATCCAGGAGCTTTTTCAAGCCGTTACGGCTTGACAAAGCTCCTGGAGAGCGAAACGTTGCCACAATAAAATGTATCATTAGTTGCTTTTGTGTCCTTTTACTTAACACAAAGGAGAATGGTGAAGAACAGGAGTGTTGGACATGTGTCTAATTTATCAACTTGTCGGTTCTCTGAACTCGTCTACACAATTATCTTACTTACATTCGTCATTATCCACTGTATAGTTGTTACATATTGTTGTACGTGGTTTTTTTTTCTTGTATTTCGAGAAGTGATTTTGGGAAGGTTCTTGGTTTGTCTGGTCTAGGTGAGAGCTGGAAGTCGTCGTCGACTTTCTTATGCCTACCTCTTGAAGGACAAGGATGACTTCGTTGATGACTTCCCTATGGTGTCAATACTTACTCGATTACATTTAATGACCTTAAATACATATATGTAATGTTTATTGCCCTTGTAGTGTTAAATTAGGCTAAGGCTTGCCCGAAATGCTCTGCGTAACCATGGATGGGCTTTCTAGTGGAAATAAACTTTGACTTTGACTGACTTGGAATATTTCAACGATTTTCTGGCTGCTAGAGCAGAGGTGAGGGAAGGGTAGGCCAGACTAGACCAGGTTGGACCAGGCTAGGCCAGGCTGGACCAGGTTGGAGACAACATTGAGGAGAGCGTACAGTCAAACCAAGAGGTGCAGTCTGGTAGGACATGGAGCCACGCTAACACCCCAGTACACAGATAACCCGCAACGCTATTCTGCACATAGGAGGAGCTTATGACGACGCTTCGGTCCGACTTGGACCATTTACACTAACACACGAAGGTGAGGGAGCCAGTATATATAGGAGAGAGGAACAGGAACGGAACAGAGACGGACTGAACCAGCAAAGACTCCCATTTGATGACACCTAGTGATCATTGTAACAGAACCAGGTGTAAGAGGAGGTTTTGTCTCAGCTCTATATATATATATATAGTACAAAAGATTTAAGAGATACATTGGTGTGGGAGATACATGTCTACATGTTTGTCACTGATTATAATGCGAAAATCTCATCCAGCTCCTCAGAGCTGGGGCGCGTGCCCAAAATACAGCATGCATTACCTCTCTGAACAGCAGCGCTGAGTCGCTGGAACAGAAAACTAGCTGCCCTGGGATCCCTAGTTACCCTGTTGAGTCTTTTGCCCAGCTTCTTGAGGAACGTAGATGCACTCTTTCCCCATAAGCCAAGGGCCTCCGAGCCTATGGGAACAAACATATAATGATGGGCAAGTTCTAGATATTTTCTTGACTTCTTGGACTCCCTGAAGGTGGCAGCTGCCCCTCCTTCCTCCCACACCACCTGCTTGCCGTCTGTCCAGGCTTGAAAGGTGATACCATCTGGACGCTTTTGGCTGCCATTAGATCTGCATAGTTGGGGTGGCTCCCTTACTGCTGGGCATTCAGCTGTTGTGAGACTCCTCTTGATAATGTTATTAATCCCTCGGATTTATGACACACAAGACCATGGTACCCGAATCGGAAGGTGTGTGTGTGAGGGGGGAGGGGAAAGGGAAACGACAAAAGGGAGGGAAGGGGTTGTAAGGATAAGAGGGGAAAGAGGAAGGGGTGGTGAGAGGGGAGGGTGGTTAGTGATTGACAGGAGTAAGAAGCTGTCACTGCCAAGGTAGGTTGCTAGGCGGACAGGTGCCGGATTCGGGGTTCACTGGCGTAGCGTCCGGCTCACAAAGAAATGAACCCCCCCTTAGTTCAATCCCCCCCTGGCGAGGCGAAACGAACCCCCCCTAGTTCAGTCCCCCCTCGGGCGAGGCGAAACCTCAAAGAAAATAAGTAACTTTGACTTTTTTGGGGTTATACTAGGTAATACCTGGTGGCGGTTCCGGGGGTCAACGCCCCCGCGGCCCGGTCCATTACCAGGCCTCGTGGTTAATCAGGGCCTGATCAACTAGGCTGTTACTGCTGGCCGCAAGTAAATCGACATACCAACCACAGCCCGGCTGGTCAGGTACTGAGTTTAGGTGCTTGTCCAGCGCCTTGAAGACAGCCAGGTGTCTATTGGTAATACCCCTTATATATGTAGGTAATCTGTATTTATGTGTACCTGTACCTGAATAAACCTACTTAATTACCTAAGGCTGAGTCTCCTTGCAAACCTAGTGCCCCTCTACGCCTATAGGTAAATAGGTACCTGGGTGTTAGTCGACTGGTGTGGGTCGCATCCTGGGGGATAAAAAGCAAAGGATGTAACCCACAATGCTTAGATTTGTTGTTGTTGTTGCTGTTGTTCTTCTTTATAGGCAGAAGCGACAATACGCACTTAAAGAGGAACCTGCACCTTTCTCTCCTCAGTTGTGACTTGACAATAGTCCCGGAGGGAGCGAAGCATCGTCATAAGGTTTCTTTCCCAAGTAAAGGGTTTTGATGCTCCAAACAGGAACACGATTTCGTTTTTCGGGTCTTGTATAAGCCTATGTAGCCTTCCTTTAGAAAATCAAAGACGTTTTAAGAGACTTGGATTCCGTTACTTCTGTTCTCCAGGTGTAAAACCTCTTTGAATCTCTCTCTCTCTCTCTCTCTCTCTCTCTCTCTCTCTCTCTCTCTTTCTTCCCTCTACACAGCCATACTCCATGTACACTATCCCATCCTCCACACAGCCATACTCCATGTACACTATCCCATCCTCCACACAGCCATACTCCATGTACACTATCCCATCCTCCACACAGCCATACTCCATGTACACTATCCCATCCTCCACACAGCCATATTCCATGTACACTATCCCATCCTCCACACAGCCATACTCCATGTACACTATCCCATACTCCACACAGCCATACTCCATGTACACTATCCCATCCTCCACACAACCATATTCCATGTACACTATCCCATCCTCCACACAACCATACTCCATGTACACTATCCCATCCTCCACACAATTGTACTCTATGTACAGTACACAATACTCCATGACCGCTAAACCTTCCTCCACACATCAGTCCTCCATCATCCTTGTTGCCATAAGTATGTCAACTCACGGATGTCAACAACTGTGCCTCGCACTTCAGGTATATATATTTTTTAATTACCTTTTTTTACATCTCAGATGAAAAGGTATTTTAAAATGGAGAAAGGTGAAAGTGGAGAGAGGAACCCCTTCACACATCTTCCAGGTGCCTGTCTGTCGACCTGTGTGTGTGTACTCACCTAGTTGTGGTTGCAGGGGTCGATTCACAGCTCGTGCCCCGCCTCTTCGCTAGTCACTGCTAGATCCACTCTCTTCCTGCTCCAAGAGCCTTGTCGCATCTCTTTTTAAAGCTATGTATGGATCCTGCCTCCACTACTTCACTCACCAGATTGATCCACTTCCTGACAACTCCATGGCTGAAGAAATACTTCCTGATATCCCTATGACTCATCTGAGTTAACTTCCAGGTGTGTCCCTTTGTTCTGTGTGTGTGTGTGTGTGTGTGTGTGTGTGTGTGTGTGTGTGTTTAAGTAGTATTTCCACTATCATTTTCTCTTTTCTCTTTTTGAATTTATGTGTCATTCCAATTCTTCATCCCCATCCACTCCCCTTTATTCCCCTCGTGTGTCTGTCTGTTTGACTCTCTCTCTCTCTCTCTCTCTCTCTCTCTCTCTCTCTCTCTCTCTCTCTCTCTCTCTCTCTTCTCATAACAGAGAAAACCCTAAAAATACATCGTCTCAACACGCAAGTTATTTTTATCCTTAATTTACCCAGTTGGTGTGGCAACAGTGGGAGGGTCAAGGTGCCTAACACGTCTTGTACATGTTTATAGTCTGGGCTAAAGATAGTTCACGCCCTCCCCACCACTCAACCCCACTCCTACACCCCTTCTCCCTTCGCCCCTCCCCCACCCTAATCATTACTCCCCCTCCCCATGTAGTCTCTCATTACATCTAAAAATAGATGTGATATTTTTCAAATGTACTTTTTCAAGGTCGTGTGTATGTGTGTGTGTGTGTGTGTACTCTCCTAGTTGTGGTTGCAGGGGTCGATTTATAGCTCCTGACCCCGTGTGTGTGTATACACAGTCTTAAGAATGATGCAACATATACTCACACGTATCCTTTAAAATCCTGTTCATAGAAAAGTATGGACAGAAGAACATGAAAAAGAAGAGGAAGAAGAATGTGTTTGTTTTTTCTTGTTCAAGAACAACAACAACCACTGCAGAAACAAAAGTGTTTCTCCTCGTTGCTGCATGAAGGAAGCGTCAACAAAATCAACTGGTCGGTCTGGTCTCAGACCGGGCCGGGGGGGGGCGTTGACCCCCGAAACCCTGTCCAGGTATATTCCCACAGTACTTTTACAGGCACTGTGGGAGCTTCTCACTCTGGTGGAGCCAGGAGGAGTTACATCAATTTGCTTTGACTGTAACATACCAACAGGTATGGTACAGTGGAATACGGTATAGTACTAAAAGGTATGGTACAGTGGAATACGGTATAGTTCTAACAGGTATGGTACAGTGGAATACGGTATAGTACTAACAGGTATGGTACAGTGGAATACGGTATAGTTCCAACAGGTATGGTACAGTGGAATACGGTATAGTTCCAACAGGTATGGTACAGTGGAATACGGTATAGTTCCAACAGGTATGGTACAGTGGAATACGGTATACTGAGCTTTACCAAGTCATGGCTTGATAAAAAGCTACACAGAGCGAAACGTTGTCAGGATGCAGAATGTATTGCTTCTCTCCACCCAGGTGTTTTGTCTCACTCTTCTCGCTGTCACCTTACCAGAACGTAAAATTTTAGTGGGTTATCATCTGCTAAAAAGTTATTATCAAGTGAGGTAACATTTTCCGTCAACAGTTGCCCACCATGCCCTGGTCTGATCATTTGTTGTTTTAAGGTCAACTATTCTCTGATGTACTTATTAATTAGTTAGTCTTGGATACTTGTTTTGCTCATGTCATGTGTCTAATTTTTTTTGTATTAATCACTCCTTTTTTTTTTTTTGGGTTCAAAGAAAGTGGGTACATCAATGCTTCTCTGCCGTACGGTATATAATAGTTACACAGCGATAGCTGTGGAGTCGATGTCATAGAACTTCAGGAAGATTTAGACAAACTTAATTCGTGGTCAGAAAAGTGGCAGAGGTGATCTGTTCTTCGCTCAGAGGTGATCTGTTCTTAGCTCAGAGAGGACGTGTCTAGGGTTCTCTGTGGACTGAACCACTTTTGCTCTTTGAAGTGAACCAAGATGCCGTCCATTGAGCAACTTTACCAGCAGCTTAAGGAGGAATTGAGGGTAGCGAAGCTTGAGGTACGGCGATTGACGGAGGAAAACAAGAGGATTCGTAGTAGTCCTCCTGTTGTGAGTCCTCAGGTCAAGAAGGGAACCTGGGCAGTGGCCGGACTTCAAGGAACGAAGTTGAAGATCAAGAAAACGAATGGAGAGTTAGAAACGATGAAGAAGAAAGAGACTGCTGTGGAAACATCGAATGCCTTCTCCGTGCTACCCGATGAATGTGAGTCGACTACTGGGAACGTCACGACGAACGACACAAAGGAAGGTAAAAACATTGTTATTGTTGGGGACAGCCAGGTTAGATACATGGATAGGGCTTTCTGTTTGAATGATAGGAGTAGGAGACAGAGGGTTTGCTTTCCTGGGGCTGGGATGGAGGATATTGTTAGCCGTCTGGACGATATCATGAGAGGTAATGGGAGCAATCCTATTATCTGTCTCAGTGCTGGAGGCAACGATGTTGGCAGACGTAGGAGTGAGGACCTGACTAGCAGGTTTAGGTCAGCAATAGACATAATTAGGAAGAAGGTGGGAATCCTGTCATATGTGGTATTTTGCCAAGGAGAGGAGTTGAAATGAATGGCTGTCCAGGGCAATTGGTGTCAATTGCTGGCTGGACAAATACTGTAAGGAAAATTCAGTAACATTCATTGACAACTGGGACCTCTTCTATTGCAGAAATGACATGTATGCCAGGGATGGGGGTTCACTTATCCAGGTCTGGGGTGGGGCACTGGCAACTGCAGTGGAGGGAGCTGTTAGGGCTTTAAACTAGAAATAGTTAGTGGTATGGGTTTTGGGGGAAAACAGTGAAGTCCCAGTGTAGTAATATTATAAGTTCTAGGAGAACTAGTAATAGGCAGAAAAAGGTGGACAGTGGAAAGCTAGTGACACTAGATGACAAGGACAGTAATAGGTATAGTGGAAAAACAGAAATGAGCAGTAAGGGTAAAGAGAAAGGAGGGTATTTAAATATTTATTACACCAATAGTCGTAGTGCTAGGAATAAGATGGCCGAGTTGAGATTAGTTGCAAGTACGGGTAATATTGATGTTTTTGCAATAACTGAGACATGGTTTAATATGAAAAATCGGGACTTGCCTGCCGAATGTCACATTCAGGGTTTTAAATTGTTCCAAGTAGACAGAAGTATCGGGAAGGGGGGTGGGGTGGCACTCTATGTCCGTGATCATTTAAATTGTTGTATAAAAATGGGTATAAAGTCTGAATTAACACATACAGAGTCTGGATAGAATTTTCAGAGGGGTGTGAAAAATTGATTTTAGGCGTGATTTACCGTCCTCCAAACTTAGATAGGGAACAAGCGAGACTACTTTGGGAGGGAATTGTTAAGGCCACAAGGCACGATAACGTAGTAATTCTAGGGGACTTTAACTTTAGTCAGATTGATTGGAATTTCTTGACAGGGAATTTAGAATCTAACGACTTTTTAGAAGTAGTTCAGGATTGTTTTTTGAAGCAGTTTGTAACAGAACCTACAAGGGAAAATAACCTACTTGACTTGGTTCTGGCAAGCAAGGAAACCCTTGTTAATAATTTAGAAATTACAGACCTTTAGCATTGAATGGATGTATGATAGTAGGGATAATTCAGTAACGGTCCCAGATTTTCGCTTAGCAGATTATAATGGACTTAGAGAACACTTATCAACTGTGGACTGGGGTGACGAAGAGAGGTATCAATATGACAGTTTTCTTAACACTATACAGGCTGCCCAAAGAACATTTATCCCGTATAAAGAAATTAGATCTAGTAGAAATGACCCAAAATGGATGAATAATAGGCTTAAGTATCTTTTAGGGCAGAAGAAAGGAATTTATAGGCGCATAAAAAGAGGTGAGGGTCATCTTATAAATCAGTATACTGACATTAAGAGGGACGTTAAAAGGGAATAAGAAAAGCTAAACGGGACTATGAAATTAAAGTTGCTAGGGATTCAAAAACTAACCCAAAAGTTTTTTCCAGGTTTATAGAACAAAAGTTAGGAAAGATAGGTCCCCTTAAAATAACTCTGGGCATCTTACTGACAAGGAGAATGATATGTGCTCTATTTTTAATAATTATTTTCTCTCGGTTTTCACACAGGAAGACATTAATAATATCCCAGTAATTAATTTTTACAGAGGCCCAGAAGAAGATAAATTATGTAATATCACAGTCACTAGCGAAATGGTTAGGAAACAACTAGACCGACTGAAACAAAATAAATCGCCGGGTCCTGATGAGCTTTTTGCAAGGGTTCTTAAGGAATGCATTTTTAATTTATCTCTTCAAACAGATGTAGTGTCTGATATGTGGAAGATGGCTAATGTAATTCCTATTTTTAAAGCAGGGGACAAGTCACTACCGTCAAATTACCGCCCAATAAGCCTGACCTCAATTGTAGGCAAATTACTAGAGTCAATTATAGCTGATATTATTAGAAGCCATCTAGATAACCATAATTTGATTAATGATACCCAGCATGGATTCACGAGGGGCCGTTCCTGCCTATCTAATTTATTAACCTTCTTCACTAAAGCTTTTGAGGCTGTTGATCACGATAAAGAATTCGATATTGTTTATTTAGACTTTAGTAAGGCTTTGATAGAGTACCGCACCAGAGACTATTAAAGAAAGTGGCAGCTCATGGCATTGGGGAAAAGTGCTGTCATGGATCGAGTCATGGCTCACCAATAGGAAGCAGAGAGTGTGCATAAATGGGGTTAAATCCGAATGGGGACTTGTAACAAGTGGTGTTCCACAGGGATCAGTCTTAGGCCCATTGTTATTTATAATATATATCAATGACCTTGATGAGGGAATTACTAGTGATATGAGCAAATTCGCCGACGACACGAAGATAGGTAGGATAATTGATTCAAACATAGATGTCATAGAACTTCAGGAAGATTTAGACAAACTTAATTCGTGGTCAGAAAAGTGGCAGATGCAGTTCAATGTAGATAAATGCAAGGTTCTGAAGCTCAGGAGTGTCCATAACCCAAGCACTTATAAGTTAAATAACGTAGAACTTAGCCATACAGATTGCGAGAAGGACTTGGGGGTGATGGTAAGCAGCAACCTTAAACCAAGACAGCAATGCCTAAGCGTACGTAATAAGGCAAATAGATTACTGGGATTTATATCAAGAAGTGTTAGCAACAGAAGTCCAGAGGTTATATTACAGCTTTATACATCATTAGTAAGGCCTCACCTAGATTACGCAGCTCAGTTCTGGTCTCCATATTACAGAATGGACATAAATTCGTTAGAAAACATTCAGCGTAGAATGACTAAATTAATACATAGCATTAGAAATCTTCCTTACGAAGAAAGATTGAAGACCCTAAAATTACATTCACTTGTAAGACGTAGAATGAGGGGAGACATGATCGAGGTATACAAGTGGAAAATGGGTATTAACAAAGGGGATATAAATAAGGTCTTGAGGATATCTTCCAAGAGAGAACCCGCAATAATGGATTCAAGTTAGATAAGTTTAGATTTAGAAAGGATATAGGAAAGTATTGGTTTGGAAATAGGGTAGTTGATGAGTGGAACAGTCTGCCTAGTAGGGTTATTGAAGCTAGGACCTTGGGTAGTTTCAAATTTAGGTTGGATAAATTCATGAGTGAGAGGGTTGGATTTGAGTGGGACTCGCACATGAGTGGGTAGAATTGTCAAAGCTTATTTCTTGGGTAGCATTGAAAATTGGGTTGAGCAAATATTCTGTTAGTGGGACGGATTGTGAAGGACCTGCCTAGTATAGGCCAACATGCCTGCTGCAGTGTTCCTCCTTTCTTATGTTCTTATGTTCTTATAAGTTTAGATTTAGAAAGGATATAGGAAAGTATTGGTTTGGAAATAGGGTAGTTGATGAGTGGAACAGTCTGCCTAGTAGGGTTATTGAAGCAAGGACGTCGGGTAGTTTTAAATTTAGGTTGGATAAATTCATGAGTGAAAGGGGTTGGATTTGAGTGGAATTGCACATGAGTAAATAAAATTATCAAAGCTTATTTCTTGGGTAGCATTGAAAATTAGGTTGAACAAATATTCTTTTAGTGGGATGAAATGTGAAGGACCTGCCTAGAATGGGCCAACAGGCCTGCTGCAGTGTTCCTCCTTTCTTATGTTCTTATGTACATCAGAGACTGTTAACGAAAGTGGCTGCTCATGGCATTGGGGGAAAAGTGTTTTCATGGATCGAGTCATGGCTCACCAATAGGAAGCAGAGGGTGTGCATTAATGGGGTTAAATCTGAGTGGGGATCTGTAACAAGTGGCGTTCCACAGGGATCGGTTTTGGGCCCGTTGTTGTTTATAATATATATAAATGACCTTGACGAGGGAATTTCTAGTGATATGAGCAAATTCGCTGATGACACGAAGATAGGTAGGATAATCGATTCAGACGTAGATGTCAGTGAACTACAGGAGGATTTAGACAAACTCAATTCCTGGTCAGAAAAATGGCAGATGCAGTTCAATGTAGATAAATGCAAAGTTATAAAGCTCGGGAGTGTCCATAACCCAAGCACTTATAAGTTAAATAACGTAGAACTTAGCCATACAGATTGCGAGAAGGACTTGGGGGTGATGGTAAGCAGCAACCTTAAACCAAGACAGCAATGCCTAAGCGTACGTAATAAGGCAAATAGATTACTGGGATTTATATCAAGAAGTGTTAGCAACAGAAGTCCAGAGGTTATATTACAGCTTTATACATCATTAGTAAGGCCTCACCTAGATTACGCAGCTCAGTTCTTGTCTCCATATTACAGAATGGACATAAATTTGTTAGAAAACATTCAGCGTATAATGACTAAATTAATACATAGCATTAGAAATCTTACTTACGAAGAAAGATTGAAGACCCTTAAATTACATTCACTTGTAAGACGTAGAATGAGGGGAGACATGATCGAGGTATACAAGTGGAAAGGGCCAGTAGGCCTTCCGCAGTGTTCCTCCATTCTTATGTTGCACATGTGTCTAATTTATCAACTTGTTGGTTCTCTGAACCGAGGAAACAGGTTTAGTAGTGGAAATAAGTGGTATAAAATACAAAGGCAATGGAAAAATAAACACATAAGCAGTATAAGAACATAAGAACATAAGAAAGGAGGAACACTGCAGCAGGCCTGTTGGCCCACACTAGGCAGATCCTTCACAATCCATCCCACCAACAGAATAATTGCCCAACCCAACTTTCAACTCCACCCAAGAAACAAGCTTTGCAGACTCCATTAACTCAAGTGCGAGTCCCACTTAAATCAACCCCTCTCACTCATGTATTTATCCAACCTAAATTTGAAACTACCCAAGGTCCTATCTTCAACGACCCCACTAGGCAGACTGTTCCACTCATCAACTACCCCACTTCCAAACCAATACTTTCCCACATCCCTTCTAAATCCAAACTTATCCAATTTGAATCCACTATTGCGGGTTCTCTCTTGGAGAGATATCCTCAAGACCCCATTCATATCCCCCTTACCAACACCCATCTTCCACTTACACACCTCGATCATGTCTCCCCCCATTCTTCGTCTCACAAGTGAATGTAATTTAAGGGTCTTCAATCTTTCTTCATACGGAAGATTTCTAATGCTATGAATTAACTTTGTCACTCGTCGCTGAATGTTTTCTAACGAACCCATATCCATTCTGTAAAATGGAGACCAGAACTGAGCTGCACAACCTAGGTGAGGCCCCACTAATGATGTATAAAGCCGCAACACAACCGCTGGACTTCTTTTAGTGATCCTTTATTGACAACGTTTCACCTACGCAGTAGATTTTATCGAGTCACAAACAGATCTACCTGGATACAAGATACATGAGTATTTATAGGATTTAGTCAATCCAGTTTACACTAGAAGAAGAAGTCGACAACACTCTTCCTTTCCTTGATGTTCTTCTCTGCAAAGCTGACCATGAACTTTGTTTTAATGTCTATCGAAAACCTACCAATCAACACGATCTTCTACACTTCTACTAGGCAGGTCCTTCACAATCCGTGCCACTAACAGAATATTTGCTCAACTCAATTTTCAATGCTACCCAAGAAATAAGCTTTGATAATTATATTTACTCATGTGCGAGTCCCACTCAAATCCAACCCCTCTCACTTCAGGAAGATTTAGACAAACTTAATTCGTGGTCAGAAAAGTGGCAGATGCAGTTCAATGTAGATAAATGCAAGGTTCTGAAGCTCGGGAGTGTCCATAACCCAAGCACTTATAAGTTAAATAACGTAGAACTTAGCTATACAGATTGCGAGAAGGACTTGGGGGTGATGGTAAGCAGCAACCTTAAACCAAGACAGCAATGCCTAAGCGTACGTAATAAGGCAAATAGATTACTGGGATTTATATCAAGAAGTGTTAGCAACAGAAGTCCAGAGGTTATATTACAGCTTTATACATCATTAGTAAGGCCTCACCTAGATTACGCAGCTCAGTTCTGGTCTCCATATTACAGAATGGACATAAATTCGTTAGAAAACATTCAGCGTAGAATGACTAAATTAATACATAGCATTAGAAATCTTCCTTACGAAGAAAGATTGAAGACCCTAAAATTACATTCACTTGTAAGACGTAGAATGAGGGGAGACATGATCGAGGTATACAAGTGGAAAATGGGTATTAACAAAGGGGATATAAATAAGGTCTTGAGGATATCTCTCCAAGAGAGAACCCGCAATAATGGATTCAAGTTAGATAAGTTTAGATTTAGAAAGGATATAGGAAAGTATTGGTTTGGAAATAGGGTAGTTGATGAGTGGAACAGTCTGCCTAGTAGGGTTATTGAAGCTAGGACCTTGGGTAGTTTCAAATTTAGGTTGGATAAATTCATGAGTAGTAGGTTGGGAATAGGTAGTAGGTTGGTAGACAGCAACCACCCAGGGAGGTACTACCGTCCTGCCAGGTGACTGTGAAACAGAAACCTGAAACTGTTTTACATGATGGTAGGATTGCTGGTGTCTTTTTTCTGTCTCATAAACACGCTGGATAACAGGTATATCTAGCTACTTCTACTTACACTTTAGGTCACACTACACTGGCATACACATGCATATATATACATACACACATCTAGGTTTTTCTTCTTTTTCTTAATAGCTCTTGTTCTTTTTATTTTCTCTCATTGTCCATGGGGAAGTGGAAAAGAATCTTTCCTCCGTAAGCCATGCGTGTCGTATGAGGCGACTAAGATGCCGGGAGCAATGGGCTAGTAACCCCTTCTCCTGTACAAATCTACTAAAAACGAGAAGAAGAAAAACTTTATAAAATTGGGGTGTCTGAATGTGCGTGGATGTAGTGCGGATGATAAGAAAGAGATGATTGCCGATGTTATGAATGAAAAGAAGTTGGATGTCCTGGCCCTAAGCGAAACAAAGCTGAAGGGGTAGGCGAGTTTCAGTGGGGAGAAATAAATGGGATTAAGTCAGGAGTATCTGAGAGAGTTAGAGCTAAGGAAGGGGTAGCAATAATGTTGAAGGATCAGTTATGGAAGGAAAAGAGGGAATATAAATGTGTAAATTCAAGGATTATGTGGATTAAAATAAGGGTCGGATGCGAAAAGTGGGTCATAATAAGAGTGTATGCACCTGGAGAAGAGAGGAGGTAGAGGAGAGAGAGAATTTTGGGAGATGTTAAGCGAATGTATAGGAACTTTTGAACCAAATGAGAGAGTAATTGTGGTAGGGGACCTAAATGCTAAAGTGGGAGAAACATGCAGAGAGGGTGTAGTAGGTAAGTTTGGGGTGCCAGGTGTAAATGATAATGGGAGCCCTTTGATTGAACTTTGTATAGAAAGGGTTTAGTTATAGGTAATACATATTTTAAGAAAAAGAGGATAAATAAGTATACAAGATATGATGTAGGGCGTAATGACAGTAGTTTGTTGGACTATGTATTGGTAGATAAAAGACTGTTGAGTAGACTTCAGGATGTACATGTTTATAGAGGGCTACAGATATATCAGATCACTTTTTAGTTATAGCTACAGTGGGAGTAAAAGGTAGATGGGATACAAGGAAAATAGAATCAGTAAGTAAAAGAGAGGTGAAGGTTTATAAACTAAAAGAGGAGGCAGTTAGGGTAAGATATAAACAACTATTGGAGGATAGATGGGTTAGTGAGAGTGTAGGCAATGGGGTCGAAAATGTATGGGGTAGATTTAAAAATGTAGTGTTAGAGTGTTCAGCAGAAGTTTGTGGTTACAGGCGAGTGGGTGCAGGAGGGAAGAGGAGCGATTGGTGGAATGATGATGTAAAGAGAGTAGTAAGGGAGAAAAAGTTAGCATATGAGAGGTTTTTACAAAGTAGAAGTGATGCAAGGAGGGAAGAGTATATGGAGAGAAAAAGAGAGGTTAAAGAGTGGTGAAGCAATGTAAAAGAGAGCAGATGAGAGAGTGGGTGAGATGTTATCAGCAAATTTTGTTGAAAATAAGAAAAAGTTTTGGAATGAGATTAATAAGTTGAGGAAGCCTAGAGAACAAATGGATTTGACAGTTAAAAATAGGAGAGGAGAGTTATTAAATGGAGAGTTAGAGGTATCGGGAAGATGGAGAGAATATTTTGAGGATTTGTTAAATGTTGATGAAGACAGGGAAGCTGTGATTTCGTGTGTAGGGCAAGGAGGAATAACATCTTGTAGGAGTGTGGAAGAGCCAGTTGTGGGTGTAGGGGAAGTTCGTGAGGCAGTGGGTAGAATGAAAGGGGGTAAGGCAGCTGGGATTGATGGGATAAAGATAGAAATGTAAAGGAGATATTAATAAAATACTGAGGATATCGAACCAAGTAAGAACGAGAAATAACGGATTTAAATTGGATAAATTTAGATTTAGAAAGGACATAGGCAAGTACTGGTTTTCGAACAGAGTTGTAGATGCGTGGAACAATCTTCCGAGTAGGGTGATAGAGGCTAGGACCTTGGGTGGCTTTAAAAAGAGATTGGACAAATATATGAGTGGGAGGGGCTGGGTTTGATTAGTGTCGTGAGTACAGGAGTAAATTCTTAGGTAGTGGTGGTTTTGATAAGGACCTGCCTTGTATGGGCCAGTAGGCCTTCTGCAGTGTTCCTCCATTCTTATGTTCTTATGTTCTTATGTTAAAAGCAGGTGGGGATATAATTTTGGAGTGGTTGGTGCTATTATTTAATAAATGTATGGAAGAGGGTAAGGTACCTAGGGATTGGCAGAGAGCGTGTATTGTTCCTTTGTATAAAGGCAAAGGGGACAAAGAGAGTGCAAAAATTATAGGGAATAAGTCTGTTGAGTGTACCTGGTAAAGTGTATGGTAGAGTTATTATTGAAAGAATTAAGAGTAAAACAGAAAGCAGGATAGCAGATGAACAAGGGGCTTTAGGAAAGGTAGGGGTGTGTAGACCAAGTGTTTACAGTGAAACATATAGGTGAACAGTATTTGGATAAGGGTAAAGATGTTTTTGTGGCATTTATGGATTTGGAAAAGGCGTATGATAGGGTAGATAGGGGGCAATGTGGCAGATGTTGCAGGTGTATGGAATAGGAGGAAGGTTACTGAAAGCAGTGAAGAGTTTTATGAGGATAGTGAGGCTCAGGTTAGAGTGTGTAGGAGGGGAAGGGACTATTTCCCAGTAAAAGTGGGCCTTAGACAAGGATGTGTGATGTCACCGTGGTTGTTCAATATATTTATAGATGGGGTTGTAAGAGAAGTGAATGCGAGGGTCTTGGCAAGAGGTGTTGGGCTAAAAGATAAAGAAGCAAATACAAAGTGGGAGTTGTCACAGTTGCTTTTTGCTGATGACACTGTGCTTTTGGGAGATTCTGAAGAGAAGCTGCAGAGGTTGGTGGATGAATTTGGTAGGGTGTGTAAAAGAAGAAAATTGAAAGTGAATATAGGAAAGAGTAAGGTGATGAGGATAACAAAAAGAATAGGTGACGAAAGATTGGATATCAGATTGGAGGGAGAGAGTATGGAGGAGGTGAATGTATTCAGATATTTGGGAGTGGATATGTCGGCGGATGGGTCTATGAAGGATGAGGTGAATCATAGAATTGATGAGGGGAAAAGGGTGAGTGGAGCACTTCGGAGTCTGTGGAGACAAAGAACCTTGTCCATGGAAGTAAAGAGGGAATGTATGAGAGTATAGTTATACCAACGCTCTTATATGGGTGTGAAGCATGGGTGATGAATGTTGCAACGAGGAGAAGGCTGGAGGCAGTGGAGATGTCATGTCTGAGGTCAATGTGTGGTGTGAATATAATGCAGAGAATTCGGAGTTTGGAAATTAGGAGGAGGTGCGGGATTACCAAAACGATTGTTCAGAGAGCTGAGGAGGGGTTGTTGAGGTGGTTTGGACATGTAGAGAGAATGGAACGAGACAGAGTGACTTCGAGAGTGTATAAATCTGTAGTGGAGGGAAGGCGGGGTAGGGGTCGGCCTAGGAAAGGTTGGAGGGAGGGGGTAAAGGAAGTTTTGTGTGCGAGGGGCTTGGACTTCCAGCAAGCATGTGTGAGCGTATTTGATAGGAGTGAATGGAGGCATATGGTTTTTAATACTTGACGTGCTGTTGGAGTGTGAGCAAAGTAACATTTATGAAGGGATTCAGGGAAACCGGCAGGCCGGACTTGAGTTCTGGAGATGGGAAGTACAGTGCCGGCACTCTGAAGGAGGGGTGTTAATGTTGCAGTTTTATAACTGTAGTGTAAAGCACCCTTCTGGCAAGACAGTGATGGAGTGAATGATGATGAAAGTTTTTCTTTTTCGGGCCACCCTGCCTTGGTGGGAATCGGCCGATGTGTTAATAAAAAAAATAAAAAAAAAAATTCATGAGTGAGAGGGGTTGGATTTGAGTGGGACTCGCACATGAGTGGGTAGAATTGTCAAAGCTTATTTCTTGGGTAGCATTGAAAATTGGGTTGAGCAAATATTCTGTTAGTGGGACGGATTGTGAAGGACCTGCCTAGTATAGGCCAACAGGCCTGCTGCAGTGTTCCTCCTTTCTTATGTTCTTATGTTCTTATTAACTACCCAAGGTCCTTGCTTCAATAACCCTACTAGGCAGACTGTTCCACTCATCAACTACCCTATTTCCAAACCAATACATAAGAACATAAGAAAGGAGGAACACTGCAGCAGGCCTGTTGGCCCATACTAGGCAGGTCCTTCACAATCCATCCCACTAACAGAATAATTGCCCAACCTAATTTTCAATTCTACCCAAGAAATAAGCTTTGAAGATTCTATTAACTCAAGTGCGAGTCCCACTCAAATCCATCCCCTCTCACTCATGAATTTATCCAACCTAAATTTGAAACTACCCAAGGTCCTAGCTTCAATGACCCTACTAGGCAGACTGTTCCACTCATCAACTACCCTATTTCCAAACTAATATTTTCCTATATCCTTTCTAAATCTAAACTTATCCAATTTGAATCCATTATTGCGGGTTCTCTCTTCGAGAGATATCCTCAAGACCTTATTTAAGAACATAAGAAACATGATCGAGGTATACAAGTGGAAAATGGGTATTAACAAAGGGGATATAAATAAGGTCTTGAGGATATCTCTCCAAGAGAGAACCCACAATAATGGATTCAAGTTAGATAAGTTTAGATTTAGAAAGGATATAGGAAAGTATTGGTTTGGAAATAGGGTAGTTGATGAGTGGAACAGTCTGCCTAGTAGGGTTATTGAAGCTAGGACCTTGGGTAGTTTCAAATTTAGGTTGGATAAATTCATGAGTGAGAGGGGTTGGATTTGAGTGGGACTCCAGCATGAGTGGGTAGAATTATCAAAGCTTATTTCTTGGAGCATTGAAAATTGGGTTGAGCAAATATTCTGTTAGTGGGACGGATTGTGAAGGACCTGCCTAGTATGGGCCAACAGGCCTGCTGCAGTGTTCCTCCTTTCTTATGTTCTTATAAAAAAGGAGGAACACTGCAGCAGGCCTGTTGGCCCATACTAGGCAGGTCCTTCACAATCCATCCCACTAACAGAATAATTGCCCAACCTAATTTTCAATTCTACCCAAAAAATAAGCTTTGAAGATTCTATTAATTCAAGTACGAGTCCCACTCAAATCCAACCCCTCTCACTCATGAATTTATCCAACCTAAATTTGAAACTACCCAAGGTCCTAGCTTCAATGACCCTACTAGGCAGACTTCCACTCATCAACTACCCTATTTCCAAACCAATATTTTCCTATATCCTTTCTAAATCTAAACTTATCCAATTTGAATCCATTATTGCGGGTTCTCTCTTGGAGAGATATCCTCAAGACCTTATTTATATCCCCCTTATTAATACCCATCTTCCACTTATAAACCTCGATCATGTCTCCCCTCATTCTTCGTCTTACAAGTGAATGTAATTTAAGGGTCTTCAATCTTTCTTCATACGGAAGATTTCTAATGCTATGAATTAACTTTGTCATTCGTCGCTGAATGTTTTCTAACGAATTTATATCCATTCTGTAAAATGAAGACCAGAACTGAGCTGCATAATCTAGGTGAGGCCTTACTAATGATGTATAAAGCTGTACTGTACTAGCTGTACTGATGTAAAGCTGTACTGTACTATGAGCGGAAATCGCAGAGGAACCAACAACAGTACCAAGAAACCAACGCTAAGGACTTTGAAACACAACATGTCTACACAACAGAAAGCCGGTGCATCAACAACCCCCCACACCCCCGCCCGGACCCCGACGACAACAATAACATCACCCACCATGGAAAAATAAACACATAAGCAGTATAATGTGATCCTTTATTGACAACGTTTCGCCCACGCAGTGGGCTTTATCGAGTCACAGACAGATCTACCTGGAAAATGAGCAACATGGAGATATATATAGGGTACAGTCAGGTGGAGAATGCTGGGTCAGGTGGAGAAAGCTGCATGTGAGTCTTAAAAGTAGTGTGATAGTTGAAAACATAGTGTGACTTAAAGGACCTGCAGTGTACCATTCTTGAGTTCTAGGTGGGATAGCGTTGAAGAAGTTTCTTGGCAATAGGTTCAGCTATGTTGTAGAAGCCGTTGATCTGGTTGAAGTTGTTGGATATACAGATGAGTGATGATTCTAGGATTCTTCGGTATTAGGTGGAGAATGCTGGGTCAGGTGGAGAAAGAATCCTAGAATCATCACTCATCTGTATGTCCAACAACTTCAACCAGAACAACGGCTTCTACAACATAGCTGAACCTATTGCCAAGAAACTTCTTCAACGCTATCCCACCTAGAACTCAAGAATGGTACACTGCAGGTCCTTTAAGTCACACTATGTTTTCACACTACTTTTAGATTCATTGGAGAACATACAAAGAAGAATGACTAAAATGATTTACAGTATAAGAAATCTCCCGTATGAAGATAGACTTAGAGCATTGAATCTCCACTCTCTGGAGAGACGTAGAATGAGGGAAGATATCATCGAGGTGTACAAGTGGATGATGGGCATAAACAAAGGAGATATTAATAAAATACTGAGGATATCGAACCAAGTAAGAACGAGAAATAACGGATTTAAATTGGATAAATTTAGATTTAGAAAGGACATAGGCAAGTACTGGTTTTCGAACAGAGTTGTAGATGCGTGGAACAATCTTCCGATTAGGGTGATAGAGGCTAGGACCTTGGGTGGCTTTAAAAAGAGATTGGACAAATATATGAGTGGGAGGGGCTGGGTTTGATTAGTGTCGTGAGTACAGGAGTAAATTCTTAGGTAGTGGTGGTTTTGATAAGGACCTGCCTTGTATGGGCCAGTAGGCCTTCTGCAGTGTTCCTCCATTCTTATGTTCTTATGTTCTTAAATGAGGTCTCACTAGTGATGTATAGAGCTGTAAAATAACTTTTGGACTTCTGTTGCTTATACTTCTTGAAATAAATCCTAGTAATCTGTTAGCCTTATTGCGCACACTTAGGCACTGTTGTCTTGGCTTTAGATTTCTGCTTACCATGACTCCCAAGTCTTTTTCACATTTTGTATGATCAAGCTCAACTTCAACCTATTGCCAAGAAACTTCTTCAACGCTATCCCACCTAGAACTCAAGAATGGTATACTGCAGGTCCTTTAAGTCACACTATGTTTTCAACTATCACACTACTTTTAAGACTCACATGCAGCTTTCTCCACCTGACCCAGCATTCTCCACCTGACTGTACCCTATATATATCTCCATGTTGCTCATTTTCCAGGTAGATCTGTCTGTGACTCGATAAAGCCCACTGCGTGGGCGAAACGTTGTCAATAAAGGATCACATTATACTGCTTATGTGTTTATTTTTCCATTGTGTCGGTATTTTATACCATTTATTTCCATCACCCACCATGGCTGACTCTCCCACCAATCCCACCAGCTTCGTAGGATTCCTTCCTGGGCACCAAGGTATGACTACTCCTGATACTATTAGGGAATACATCTTTGCCCTTGAAGCTGAAAACAAAGACATCAAAGCAAAACTAGTGAAATATGAATCCAAGCTAACTAACCTCGAGATCAAGATCCAAAACCTTGAAGAGAAGTTTACATCGGGAAGTACTGACACACACAATACTCTACAAACAGTTATAACCAGTCTTACCGATCAAATAACAACTCTGAATATGAAGGTGGAAGAAGCAATCAAGGACTGGAATAACAACATGCACACTCGACTTGATGAATATCTTGATTTTCAAGATGACAAAACCGAACAAGATAACTTGTCTGATGCAGTTATAATAAACAGCAACCACATTCCCAGAGACATAACTCAATCCCAGTGCAAGGAAACTGCTATCAACATATTACAAGACCACCTACAAATTAATGTGCAAAGGAATGGAATCAAGGAAACACGATTGCTAGGAAAACAAGATAAACCTAGTATAATGATCAGACTTCATTCATATGATACAAAAAAGAACATAACTAAATCAGCAATTACAATGAAATGTGGAGTATACATCAGCGAGTGCCTAACCAGGAAACGTCAAAACCTTCTGTTTAGGCTGAGAAAACTTAAACTGGAGAACAAAATCCATCAGTGCTTCGCTCGTGATGGGAAAATACGAGTTCGAAAAGTATCAACAGGTCAGCAATTTTCTATATCAAACGAACGTGATCTACATAAGAACATAAGAATGGAGGAACACTGCAGAAGGCCTACTGGCCCATACAAGGCAGGTCCTTATCAAAACCACCACTACCTAAAAATTTATTCCCGTACTCACGACACAAATCAAACCCAGCCCCTCCCACTCATATATTTGTCCAATCTCTTTTTAAAGCCACCCAAGGTCCTAGCCTCTATCACAGTACTCGGAAGATTGTTCCACGCATCTACAACTCTGTTCGAAAACCAGTACTTGCCTATGTCCTTTCTAAATCTAAATTTATCCAATTTAAATCCGTTATTTCTCGTTCTTACTTGGTTCGATATCCTCAGTATTTTATTAATATCTCCTTTGTTTATGCCCATCATCCACTTGTACACCTCGATGATATCTCCCCTCATTCTACGTCTCTCCAGAGAGTGGAGATTCAATGCTCTAAGTCTATCTTCATACGGGAGATTTCTTATACTGTAAATCATTTTAGTCATTCTTCTTTGTATGTTCTCCAATGAATCTATATCCATCCTGTAGTAAGGAGACCAAAACTGAGCTGCATAATCCAAATGAGGTCTCACTAGTGATGTATAGAGCTGTAAAATAACTTTTGGACTTCTGTTGCTTATACTTCTTGAAATAAATAATAATTAAGGTGCTAACTCAGGTACTAATTTACTTTACTTTCATTGTTTGCTATCATTTTCCCTAGCTCCTTTATTCCCAGCTTTAGTAAACTACCATAGTTCAATTAATTGCATTTGTATAAATTGACTAAGGTACAAATTCACGTGCCAACAACTCTGTCAAATACCCTGTATCTCTACAAACTCTTAATAAAAATTTGTAATAATCAAATAGTTCCTAAGCATTTATTCTAGTATCATATTATTAAGTTTAGTATTATCTATTCTTCTCAGGTCTAGTTATAGAATCACATCAAATCTTATGATTACAGGAATTGATCCTGATATCAACCTATTATTAAATGACTTACATGATTCCAACAGCAACTGTAACTATTACACAGCAGATCAAGCAAAGACATTACTCAGAGCCAACAATAACATAACTATCTTCAATTACAATGTTTGATCTTTGAGCAAACATTATGATGACCTCACAGCACTACTCCAATCCCTCCAGACCAATATGTCAATCATCACACTCACTGAGACCTGGCTGAAGCCTGATACTACAGATGTCTATGCCATCCCAGGTTACACAGCCATTCACAATTGTAGGACAGATCAGCGAGGGGTGGAATAGCTATATATTACTCAGATCAACTTGAATGTATCAACAACTCTTGCATAAGGGATGAGCATGGAGAATATATTATAGCTAAATTTAAATCAAAAGACCTGCAAAAACCCTCACAGTGATAAACATCTACAGATTACCACAGTCAAACATTCACCATTTTAGTGAAAAACTAGGTAACCTAATAACTGATGCACACATGAACAAAGACCATTTGCTGCTCACAGGAGACTTCAATATAAATCTCCTACATGACCAGGACCCACAAGTAACAGAATTCACAAACACTATGAGCAACTGCTTGTTACTACCAACAATATCAAAACCTACAAGAATCTCCGAGACTAGTACCTCATTACTAGACCACATCTGGACTAATACTATAGCCCTCTAAAATCAGGCATCATCACAGACAACACCACAGACCACTATCCGACCTTTCTCATAACTAATCTTGGAAATTGCCCCTAGATATTACAAAAGTTACCTTCAGACTACATAATGAGTCAGCTGTAAATAACTTTATAACAGCTATGATTAACATTGACTGGCATAATGAGTTAGAAACATATACAGATACTAATGAATGCATCAAGAATTTCCTTAAAGGACCCGCAGTGTACCATTCTTGAGTTCTAGGTGGGATAGCGTTGAAGAAGTTTCTTGGCAATAGGTTCAGCTATGTTGTAGAAGCCGTTGTTCTGGTTGAAGTTGTTGGATATACAGATGAGTGATGATTCTAGGATTCTTCGGTATTGCGTGTTGTCTTCTCTGGCGATGAGTCTTGCGTTTCTGTAGTTGATTAAATGGTTGTGTAAATTTCGGTGTTGAACACAGGCATTTCTTGAGTCGTCAGATCTGCATGCGTACTGGTGTTCTGAAATGCGTGTTTGTAGGTCTCTGGATGTTTCGCCAACGTATAATTTGCTGCAGCCATTACAAGGATTGTGTATACCCTGCCGTGATTGAAGCTTTTCCTGTCTGTTACTGGTAATGTCTTTGATGGTGGTGGATGTGGAGGTGGATACTGGAATGAGGTCTTGGAAAAATGTTGGAAACTTGTTTGGAAATGGTGTTGGTGGGAAGGACTATGTATCTCTTCTCAGCAGTGTCTTCTCTGGGTGTGTTGAAGATGTTTAATGCCCGTCGTCTGCAGTCTCTAATGAAGTGATGAGGATAGTGAAGTTTGGAAAAAACTTGTTCAATGAGGTAATTATAGGCTTTTTCCTTCGCGCACTCAGAATCTGCAGCAGTGAGTTCCTTGAAGAAGAATGCTCCCTCATTGAACAAGTTTTTTTCCAAACTTCACTATCCTCATCACTTCATTAGAGACTGCAGACGACGGGCATTAAACATCTTCAACACACCCAGAGAAGACACTGCTGAGAAGAGATACATAGTCCTTCCCACCAACACCATTTCCAAACAAGTTTCCAACATTTTTTCTAAGACCTCATTCCGAGTATCCACCTCCACATCCACCACCATCAAGGACATTACCAGTAACAGACAGGAAAAGCTTCAATCCACGGCAGGGGTATACACAATCCCTTGTAATGGCTGCAGCAAATTATACGTTGGCGAAACATCCAGAGACCTACAAACACGCATTTCAGAACACCAGTACGCAGGCAGATCTGACGACTCAAGAAATGCCTGTGTTCAACACCGAAATTTACACAACCATTTAATCAACTACAGAAACGCAAGACTCATCGCCAGAGAAGACAACACGCAATACCGAAGAATCCTAGAATCATCACTCATCTGTATATCCAACAACTTCAACCAGAACAACGGCTTCTACAACATAGCTGAACCTATTGCCAAGAAACTTCTTCAATGCTATCCCACCTAGAACTCAAGAATGGTACACTGCGGGTCCTTTAAGTCACACAATGTTTTTAACTATCACACTACTTTTAAGACTGTCACATGCAGCTTTCTCCACCTGACCCAGCATTCTCCACCTGACTATACCCTATATATATCTTCATGTTACTCATTTTCCAGGTAGATCTGTCTGTGACTCGATAAAGCCCACTGCGTGGGCGAAACGTTGTCAATAAAGTATCACATTATACTGCTTATGTGTTTATTTTTCCAGTCCACAGTTGATAAGTGTTCTCTAAGTCCATTATAATCTGCTAAGCGAAAATCTGGGACCGTTACTGAATTATCCCTACTATCATACATCCATTCAATGCTAAAGGTAATTGACTTGTGGTCGCTTGAGCTGAGTTCCTCTGTAATTTCTAAATTATTAACAAGAGTTTCCTTGCTTGCCAGAACCAAGTCAAGTAGGTTATTTCCCCTTGTAGGTTCTGTTACAAACTGCTTCAAAAAGCAATCCTGAACTACTTCTAAAAAGTCGTTAGATTCTAAATTCCCTGTCAAGAAATTCCAATCAATCTGACTAAAGTTAAAGTCCCCTAGAATTACTACGTTATCGTGCCTTGTGGCCTTTACAATTTCCTCCCAAAGTAGTCTCCCTTGTTCCCTATCTAAGTTTGGAGGACGGTAAATCATGCCTAAAATCAATTTTTCACACCCCTCTGAAAATTCTATCCACACAGACTCTGTATGTGTTATTTCAGACTTTATACCCGTTTATGTAACAATTTAAATGATCACGGACATAGAGTGCCACCCCACCCCCTTCCCGATACTTCTGTCTACTTGGAACAATTTAAAACCCTGAATGTGACAATCGGCAGGCAATTCATTTTCACATTAAACCATGTCTCAGTTATTGCAAAAACATCAATATTACCCATACTTGCAACTAATCTCAACTCGTCCATCTTATTCCTAGCACTACGACTATTGGTGCAATATATATTTAAAGACCCTCCTTTCTCTTTACCCTTCCTGCTCATTTCTGTTTTTCCACTATACCTATTACTGTCCTTGTCATCTAGTGTCACTAGCTTTCCACTATCCACCTTATTCTGCCTATTACTAGTTCTCCTAGAACTTATAATATTACTACACTGGGACTTCTCTGTTTTCCCCACAAAACCCATACCACTAACTATTTCTAGTTTAAAGCCCTAACAGCTCCCTCCCACTGCAGTTGCCAGTGCCCCCACCCCAGACCTGGATAAGTGAACCCCATCCCTGGCATACATGTCATTTCTGCCATAGAAGAGGTCCCAGTTGTCAATGAATGTTACTGAATTTTCCTTACAGTATTTGTCCAGCCAGCAATTGACACCAATTGCCCTGGACAGCCATTCATTTCCAACTCCTCTCCTTGGTAAAATACCACATATGACAGGGTTCCCACCCTTCTTCCTAATTATGTCTATTGCTGACCTAAACCTGCTAGTCAGGTCCTCACTCCTACGTCTGCCAACATCGTTGCCTCCAGCACTGAGACAGATAATAGGATTGCTCCCATTACGCTCTCCAGAGTCGCAACACATTC
Source organism: Cherax destructor (assembly GCA_009830355.1). Classification (NCBI taxonomy): domain Eukaryota; kingdom Metazoa; phylum Arthropoda; class Malacostraca; order Decapoda; family Parastacidae; genus Cherax; species Cherax destructor. The sequence continues at coordinate 2,374 of WNWK01000113.1, read as the reverse complement.
CTCCATCCCAGCCCCAGGAAAGCAAACCCTCTGTCTCCTACTGCTATCATTCAAACAGAAAGCCCTATCCATAGGAGGTAAAGTTCTAGCATGGATAGAGGCATGGCTTACCAATAGAAAGCAGAGAGTTTCCATTAACCCTTTGGGGGTCGACAGGCCTTCTCAGGAAATTGTTCCTGGGGTCGAAAATTTTTTGGAAAAAAAAAATGAATTTTTTCTTATGAAATGAGAGAGAATCTTTTTCCGATCATAACGCCACCAAAATTATGAAATTTGATCGAAAACTAACGAAATTACGCTTTCACGAAATTATCGGTATCTATGACACTGACGCATCGGCGATTTCACCCACTTCGAGCCCTATTTTCGAAAAATTCCAATGTTTCAGTCTCCTACAATTATAGCTATTTCGCTAGAACTCCATTTCTTCTATCGAATGAGTAGAAGAAACTGCCTTTTTACCAATTTCATCTACCCAAAATAGTGGTCAGAAAATGAAAATTTTCCAATTTCACACAAATTTCAAACGATGCCAATTTCAAAATAGGGTCCAGAGTAAACAAAGCAGACATTCCTGGCACTAAAATAACATGTTCTCTGTTCATTAGCCACGTCTCCAGGCCCCTGTTCCATTACTTTTGCTTTCCATTTTGAATTTTTATTCTCACAAAAATAGAAGAGCACTTGTGCATGAATATAAGACTCGCCAGTTGATGTGTATTGGACGCATGGTGTGATTTGTTTACTCTTGAACATCGTCAAAAATCGAACATTTTTGCTACTTTGAGCTCAATTTCAAGGTACTTGTCATTGTCATACCAATCAAAATAATCTCCATTTCTGTAATATGTCTTCCATTCTATCAAATGAGACCAAGAAAACGAGAATACATTTATAAATACCATACGAAAATCGACTGCAAAGTCGCTGTTTTAATCTAAAAAAACGGTCAGAGTTTTTTCTCTCATTATGCAGTGTGTACTGCAGGATTTTTTTTATACTGCGCACACTGATCACACAAACCCATTCTTTCATATGTATGCCTACCAGACGTTTTCTGCTTAAATTGAGGCCGCTAGAATTTGGGCGTAGTATGGTACCAACCCTTGCTCGTAAAACGTACTAGTACGGCACCGACCCCGAAAGGGTTAATGGGGTCAAATCTGAATGGGGATTAGTCACTAGTGGCGTTCCACAAGGATCAGTTTTAGGCCCATTGTTGTTCATAATTTGCATAAATGACCTTGATGAAGGAATTGCAAGTGACATGAGTAAATTTGCTGATGATACAAAAAAAGGCTGTATGATTCATTCTGAGGAGGATACCAGTGAACTCCAGGAGGATTTGGACAAATTTATGTCTTGGTCTGAAAAGTGGCAGATGAAGTTCAATGTGGACAAGTGTAAGGTACTAGTCCATGGTAATGAAAATATCCCTCGAATTTATAAACTAGGTGAAGTAGAGCTTGATCATACAGAATGTGAAAAGACTTGGGAGTCATTGTAAGCAAAAATCTAAAGCCAAGACAACAGTGCCTAAGTGTCGCAATAAGGCTAACAGATTACTAGGATTTATTTCAAGAAGTATAGCAGCAGAAGTCCAAAAGTTATTTTACAGCTCTATACATCACTAGTGAGACCTCATTTGGATTATGCAGCTCAGTTTTGGTCTCCTTACTACAGGATGGATATAGATTCATTGGAGAACATACAAAGAAGAATGACTAAAATGATTTACAGTATAAGAAATCTCCCGTATAAAGATAGACTTAGAGCGTTCAATCTCCACTCTCTGGAGAGACGGAATGAGGGGAGATATCATTGAGGGTACAAGGGATGATGGCATAAACAAAGGAGATATTAATAAAATACTGAGGTTATCGAACCAAGTAAGAACCAGAAATAATGGATTTAAATTGGGTAAATTTAGATTTAGAAAGGACATAGGAAGTACTGGTTTTAACAGAGTTGTGATCGGAAACAATCTTCCGAGAAGGGTGATAGAGGCTAGGACCTTGGGTGGCTTTAAAAGAGATTGGAGAAATAGTCGTAGTGCTAAAAAGATGGGCAGAATTAGTTGGGAGGGGGAATATTGATGTTTTCAAAACTGAGACATTTTTTAAAAGAAAAACGGGGTTTCCGCCAATGCCATTCAGGGGTTTTTAAATTTTTCCGAGAAGAAGAGAAGGGGGGGGGGGCTCATTCCGTGATCATTTAAATTGTTATAAAAAGGGATAAATCTGAATTAAAATAAAGTCTGTCTGGTAGAATTTTTAAAGGGGGGGGAAAATTGATTTTAGGGTGATTTACCTCCTCCAAACTTAGATAGGGAAAAAGGGGGACATTTGGGGGGAAATTTTTAAGGGGCCCAACC
>WNWK01000112.1:715000-802751 GCA_009830355.1 Cherax destructor | reverse complement strand
ACACACACACACAGCAGGGAGAGAGTGGACTTAATAGCGACTAGCGGGGCCATGAGCTATGAATCGACCTCTGCAACCACATATAGGCTAGTAACCCTTCTGTATAATTCACTAAATATAAAAAGAAGAAAAGGTGTCGTTTCTTCTTTCTCAAGTCATATTGTCTTGATACGAGGCCGCTGGTGTGTGTAAAGAAAAAAATAACCAGAAATAGAGTTGTATACATTAACTACATAAGTAATTTCAATAAATGACACTATTGATTATTTTTTTGTGATGTAACTATGCCTGGTGGAGGTGTGATAAAGACCTATTATGACTGTAATTGGTTTTTGCGGTGCTGATCACAGTTTGCGCAGTATACTAGCCACTCATACTTAGCAGTTTACAGAAGAGCAGCACGGAATTACAGCAGGTAAATCTACTCCCCCCTGCTGGAATATAAGCAGGATGACGCAGAGAGTAATACCAGGCGGGGATACCATGTCAAACACTCTATTGCAGCTTAGGAAAATCTAGACGACCCATTACTGTTGTTCTTTTGTCATATTTGCTACTGTTATGAACTCCAGTAAGTTCGGGGACAGAATCCCAATCTATGAATCTACGTCAGTTTCACCGATGAATCCTCTCTTCCCCAGATGCATCAATATCAAGAAATTAGACGTAGAAGAAAGAGGAGATATTAAGATAATTGATGAAGAGGAGAGGAAGTAGAATACCCCATGAAAGTAGAGATGAGGTTCAATGGTACCATTAATCTCCCAAACTTGTACTTGCAGAGTCTGTCCTCACAAAAGGACGAGTTGAACCTTATGTAACAGTTCAAGTAACTGGAACCCTGTCTTAGAAAAACTGGTCCATAACTAGAAGCAGAAGATAGGAAGAGATGCATAGCTAGACATTGAAAATTAAAGGAGAAGCAGAATTAGACGATGAAGATAGTAGGAGGTCAGTATTGTGGGGAGATAATTATGACTGAAGGTAAGACTGGAGGAACTGGTAAGACGACCACCTCTCCTCAGAGATGCATCAAGAAGTCTTACAAGGAGGTGAGGAGAGACATCACTCCCAGACAAGGATGAGCCAATAACCTTCACAGACTCATCACTGACCAGTTAGATCCTCCTCCTCCTCCTCCTCTTCCTCCTTCTCCTCCTCCTCTTCCTCCTCCTCCTCCTCCTCTTCCTCCTCCTCCCTCCTCCTCCTCCTCCTCCTCCTCCTCCTCCTTCACTACCACACTGTCGTCTACTGAACTAAACAAGGCATAATAAAGCGCTAGTTCGAAACGTTCTCCAATAAATGTGTCAAGACTTAATGAAACTCCATTAATATCAAAACATCGTTTAATTAAATCTTTCTCCCAATTACATGTGTTTGGCACTGCTAATATATTGTGTACTCAAAATTCAGTACGAACGGTGGTATGTTCTCAGAATTATGTATATTGAGTCCGTGTTTGCCTTATCAAGTACTCTGGGCATCTTGTAAGATGACGTCATATCTTCTTTGGGTCTTCTTCTCTCTCAGGTCGTTAGGTTCACTTCTCTTAATCTTCTCTGGCCGGTCATCTCTTATACTTCCGGCATCAGTCTTGTTGAAGATCTTTGGCCTTGGTTTGGTTTCTTGACGTGTTCAGTCTAACGTGGGCTTCAGGAGGGTGCTGCTGACTCTATGATAACTCAATGTCGTATATAAGGCTTCTGGAAGCCATTCTTAAACCTTCTTGATTTATATACTCCTCTGGAGATATGCTAGGTAGTGTGCTTACCCTGAGATCTCTCTCCTTCTTCGAAATTTTTATCCTCTCCTTACCAAGCATAAATTCCATCTATCTACCTATCTATTTATATTCTTCTTCTTTCAACAAACTGGCAGAAAGACCTAAAGAAAAACAATAGTTTCTCCTTTTAAATATAGTAATATACAGGAGAAAGGGTTACTTGTCCCTTGCTCCCGGCATTTTAGTCGCCTCTTACGACACATGGCTTACGGAGGAAGAATTCTGTTCCACTTCCCCATTTAAAATTAAGTCCTTTCTAAAATTTTCTCTTATACGTTTAAAGTTAAAATTAATAATTTTGTACCAAAAGAACCTTAGAAAACTTACCTAACCTTATTATAACAAGCGCAATTTAATTTAGCCTAATCCAACTAAATATATTTTAGATAAGTTTACAATAATTTAATAATAAACAAACAAATTAAAATATATTTTTTCGTTAGGTCCAGAATGATTTTCGTGAAATTATTGCATACACAAATTTTCGCTTCCTTTTCGTCAAGAAGAGCGTTGCTATTTATACTAAATTCGCAAGTTTTACCTATTCGGCACGACATAAATATATATATATACAATACCATTATTAATAGATATACAATTTCTTTATTAACGTTTCTCAATCCATCATAAGAATCTAAAATATATTACAAGTAAGGCACGATTAAAAAAAAAACAATTCTGTCTATATCACGAGTCGAGTAACTCAACTAATTCAATAATTTGAATAATTTAGTCGGAATAGTTCAAACATGAACGCTATACAAAACCAAACAATATGGGTTAAATTCTACTTAAATTTTAAATTAAAAATAACAGTTCAATCTTCAGGGACCAAATAACAGTTCAAGCTTCAGGGACCCCATAACAGTTCAAGATTCAGGGCCACCATAACAGTTCAAGCTTCAGGGACCCCCATAACAGTTCAAGCTTCAGGGACCCCCCATAACAGTTCAAGCTTCAGGGACACCATAACAGTTCAAGCTTCAGGACCACCATAACAGTTCAAGCTTCAGGGCCACCATAACAGTTTAAGCTTCAGGGACCCCATAACAGTTCAAGCTTCAGGGCCACCATAACAGTTCAAGCTTCAGGGCCACCATAACAGTTCAAGCTTCAGGGACCCCATAACAGTTCAAGATTCAGGGACCCCATAACAGTTCAAGCTTCAGGGCCACCATAACAGTTCAAGCTTCAGGGACCCTATAACAGTTCAAGCTTCAGGGACCCCATAACAGTTCAAGCTTCAGGGTCCCCATAACAGTTCAAGCTTCAGGGACCCCATAACAGTTCAAGCTTCAGGGACCCCATAACAGTTCAAGGTTCAGGGACCCCATAACAGTTCAAGCTTCAGGGACCCCATAACAGTTCAAGCTTCAGGGACCCCATAACAGTTCAAGCTTCAGGGCCACCATAACAGTTCAAGCTTCAGGGACCCCATAACAGTTCAAGCTTCAGATACCCCATAACAGTTCAAGCTTCAGGGACCCCATAACAGTCCAAGCTTCAGGGCTACCATAACAGTTCAAGCTTCAGGGACCCCATAACAGTTCAAGCTTCATGGACCCCATAACAGTTCAAGCTTCAGGGTCCCCATAACAGTTCAAGCTTCAGGGACCCCATAACAGTTCAAGCTTCAGGGCCACCATAACAGTTCAAGCTTCAGGGACCCCATAACAGTTCAAGCTTCAGGACCCCATAACAGTTCAAGCTTCAGGCCATACAGTCAAGCTTCAGGGCCATAACAGTTCAAGCTTCAGGGACCCCATAACAGTTAAGCTTCAGGACCCATAACAGTTCAAGCTTCAGGGCCCCATAACAGTTCAAGCTTCAGGGCCCCATAACAGTTCAAGCTTCAGGGCCCCATAACAGTTCAAGCTTCAGGACCCATAACAGTTCAAGCTTCAGGCCCCATAACAGTTCAAGCTTCAGGGACCCCATAACAGTTCAAGCTTCAGGGCCCTAACAGTTCAAGCTCAGGGACCCCATAACAGTTCAAGCTTCAGGACCCATAACAGTTCAAGCTTCAGGGCCACCATAACAGTTCGTGCCTAAGCTTCAGGGCCCATAACAGTTCAAGCTTCAGGGCCCATAACAGTTCAAGCTTCAGGGCCCATAACAGTTCAAGCTTCAGGGCCCATAACAGTTCAAGCTTCAGGACCCATAACAGTTCAAGCTTCAGGGCCCATAACAGTTCAAGCTCACTAACGTTCAGTTAGGCCCCATAAAGTCCCAGCCACAGCGGCCATAACAGTCAAGCTAGGGCCAACAGTTCGCGCCAACGTTACAAACAGTCAAGTCAGGCCAACATCTTGCCATAAATTCAAGCCAGCATAACAGTTCCAGGCCTAACGTCAGAGCCACAGTTCAAGCTCAGGCAAAAGTGTCAGGAACAGTTCGCTAGGCCATCAGTCGCTGGCCATAACAGTAAGCTTCAGCCACAGTTCGTTAGCCCATAACGTTCAGGCCATAAGTGCTTCGGCCATACAGTCCAGGGCCCATAACAGTCAAGCTTCAGGGACCCCATAACAGTTCAAGCTTCAGGGACCCATAACAGTTCAAGCTTCAGGGCCCATAACAGTTCAAGCTTCAGGGCCCCATAACAGCTCAAGCTTCAGGGACCCATAACAGTTCAAGCTCAGGGACCATAACAGTTCAAGCTTCAGGGCCCCATAACAGTTCAGCTTCAGGGACCCATAACAGTTCAAGCTTCAGGGACCCCATAACAGTTCAAGCTTCAGGGCCATAACAGTTCAAGCTTCAGGGCCCCATAACAGTTCAAGCTCAGGGACCCCATAACAGTTCAAGCTTCAGGGCCCATAACAGTTCAAGCTTCAGGGACCCCATAACAGTCAAGCTTCAGGACCCCATAACAGTCAAGTTCAGGGCCCATAACAGTCAAGCTTCAGGGCACCATAACAGTCAAGCTTCAGGGACCCCATAACAGCCTCAAGTTCAGGACCCATAACAGTCAAGCTTCAGGACCCCATAACAGTTCAAGCTTCAGGGACCCCATAACAGTTCAAGCTTCAGGGACCCATAACAGTTCAAGCTTCAGGGCCATATAATAGTTCAAGCTCAGGGACCCATAACAGTTCAAGCTTCAGGACCCATAACAGTTCAAGCTTCAGGGCCCCATAACAGTTCAAGCTTCAGGACCCCATAATTCAAGCTTCAGGCCCATAAAGTTCAAGTCAGGACCCCATAACAGTTCAAGCTTCGGGACCCATAAATTCAAGCTTCAGGGCCACATAAAGTTCAAGTTCAGGGACCCCATAACAGTTCAAGCTTCAGGGCCACCATAACAGCTCAAGCTTCAGGGACCCCATAACAGTTCAAGCTTCAGGGACCCCATAACAGTTCAAGCTTCAGGGACCTCATAACAGTTCAAGCTTCAGGGCCACGATAACAGTTCAAGCTTCAGGGACCCCATAACAGTTCAAGCTTCAGGGATCCCATAACAGTTCAAGCTTCAGGGCCACCATAACAGTTCAAGCTTCAGGGACCCCATAACAGTTCAAGCTTCAGGGACCCCATAACAGTTCAAGCTTCAGGGCCACAATAACAGTTCAAGCTTCAGGGACCCCATAACAGTTCAAGCTTCAGGGACCCCATAACAGTTCAAGCTTCAGGGCCACCATAACAGTTCAAGCTTCAGGGCCCATAACAGCTCAAGCTTCAGGGACCCCATAACAGTTCAAGTTTCAGGGACCCCATAACAGTTCAAGCTTCAGGGCCCCATAACAGTTCAAGCTTCAGGGACCCCATAACAATTCAAGCTTCAGGGCCATCATAATAGTTCAAGTCTCAGGGACCCCATAACAGTTCAAGGTTCAGGGTCCCCATAACAGTTCAAGCTTCAGGGTCCCCATAACAGCTTAAGCTTCAGGGTCCCAATAACAGCTGAAGCCTCAGGGTCCCTATAACAGTTCAAGCTTCAGGGTCCCCATAACAGCTCAAGCTTCAGGGTCCCCATAACAGCTCAAGCTTCAGGGTCCCCATAACAGTTCAAGTTTCAGGGCACCAAAAATGTAGGTTGGCTAAGGTTAAGCATATTAGAGCATTTATTCAAAATGTTAAGTCACTTGAATTTAACAGGTGATTTAAAGCAAATTAATATATTTTTGACTCAGAGTGAGATGGATGAGTTAAAAACTTGATCTGTGACTCAACTTTATACTTACAAATTCTGATTTGGAAGATTTGCTAAGAAATACCAATATTCTGCAACGAATTTTTCTGACATTTATAGTGACATACAATACATTGATGGCATTATTTTGTTCTTCGAAAAGGAAGAATAAGTTATATTGTTCAAAGATTATCTAAATTCACAACACAAACACATTTGATTAACTGTAGAGGTCAGAAGGTAGAATTTTTTTCGTTTTTTTATTTCTATATACAGTGGAACCCCGGTGTTTGAACTTAACTGGTTCCTAAGTGGTGAACCCCGGTGTTTGAACTTAACTGGTTCCTAAGTGGTGTTGGAACTGTGAAAAGTTGGAGTGGGGAAACAGTTTTTGCCAGGCTTTAATTATCAGCCTCACACACTGGAGGATCTTGAACTGACTCTTCCAAAAGTCTCTGAGAGTCAGGTCAGTGTCAGAGGTCACTTCAAAGCACTTTTGAAACAGGGCTTCCCTGTAAAGTTTTGTTTACAACTGAATTGTAAATAAGTCATCGCGTTCGTATTCCAGAAAAACGTCCAAAGACCGGGTTATTTTTTTCTGAACGATATTTTTCGGTTTGGTCGACGACCAGGACGTTCGAACACCGAGGTTCCACTGTATATTAATTACGAACAATGTTAATGGTTTTGAATTTCGTGTATATTATTAACTAACATTTAATGGTCAAGGCTTAAACTACGTATCCTTTGTTCTAAATTGGTTTAAATTTAATACCTTCAGAAATCTAATTCACAAAGGAGTCTCACTTTCTTCTAATTTCTTTCAAAATGATGATTACATCTTAAATGTTATTCAATACATAATACTGAAATATGTGGATAAAATATTTAAACCTTTAAGCCAGTATATACAGTGCCTGGATATATTAATTATATTAAACTTTCCTACTATGGACATATTACTTTCAGCAGTATATTTTTAACTTTATACTAAAATTTCTTTAAAAAATTAATTTTTACCTATTCCTTAAATATTGGTTCATTTTGCTAAGTTTCAAGACACTACACTTTTATGCTCATAAATTTTATATAGATATATATGTTTCAACTTATTGTTGGAGTATATTAATAATTCTTCATGAAACTTACAGATCAGAATATTCAAACATAAGAGTGTCATAGAACTAGTTTTATTTTGATTTACCCATCTTGCTCTCTCCATCACTGTCTCTATCTCTGTCTCCATCACTGTCTCTATCTCTGTCTCCATCACTGTCTCTATCTCTGTCTCCATCACTGTCTCTATCTCTGTCTCCATTACTGTCTCTATCTCTGTCTCCATCACTGTCTCTATCTCTGTCTCCATCACTGTCTCTATCTCTGTCTCCATCACTGTCTCTATCTCTGTCTCCATTACTGTCTCTATCTCTGTCTCCATCACTGTCTTTATCTCTGTCTCCATCACTGTCTCTATCTCTGTCTCCATCACTGCCAGGTGATCTATGTCATTAGCAGTGTTCTAGCTCACCTTGATACTGTGGTAATACCTTGCCACATATTCAACTGCTTGTGTCACGGCACTGTTGCTGCCTTGACACTGCCTTGATACTGCCTTGGTACTGCCTTGATACTGCCTTGGTACTGCCTTGATACTGCCTTGATACTGCCTTGGTACTGCCTTGATACTGCCTTTGTACTGCTTTGGTACTGCCTTGGTACTGCCTTGATACTGCCTTGATACTGCCTTGATACTCATGCATCAGTCTCCTGCTGGGCTGCGGGTTAGACATTACTGCTTAAACTACTCTGAGTCTCTTAGTCATGACTATGACTACTATGTACTGTCTGTTCTCAGCTCTCCATTGTACATGCATGTGTAGTGTGACCTAAGTGTAAGCAGTAGTACCTCCTTGGGTGGTTGCTGACTACCATACTATCTGCTGAAGAGGACCTCAGTAAGGGGGCAAAACGTAAAGACAGGTATTGTCTGTTGTCCTCTCTATGCTGGGAACATACTGTCACTTTCATCACTTCCGCTCACACAGGAGCTGCGACTCGGGGCCAGGAGCTACGAATCGAACCCTGCAACCACAAATAGGTGCTTGGTAATATGTACAGGTACCAGAGTCTTTGGTTGTAGCGCGTACAGGTACCCGAATCTTTGGCTGTAGCGCGTACAGGTACCAGAGTCTTTGGTTGTAGCGCGTACAGGTACAAGAACCTTTGGTTGTAGCGCGTACAGGTACCAGAACCTTTGGTTGTAGCGCGTACAGGTACCAGAACCTTTGGTTGTAGCGCGTACAGGTAACCGAATCTTTGGCTGTAGCGAGTGCAGGTACCAGAACCTTTGGTTGTAGCGCGTACAGGTACCAGAACCTTTGGTTGTAGTGCGTACAGGTACCAGAATCTTTGGCTGTAGTCGTCTTGCTCTAGTGGTAACCTCCAGTGAAGACTGTAACCCGCGGGATCAACGTCCCTGGGTAAAAACTAGGGTTGACGTGTCTGAGCAGTCTGTGGTTGGATCCAAATTCTTTGTGGCTCACCAGGACCACAAGTTAAGAAATGACGGGAAGTTGAACACCTTCAATTTCCTTATTGAGTCTAAGACTTCGAACTTTCTTAAGAAATGTTGATTTTTCTGTTCTAGTCTAACGGAGTAGGTGGTGTTTTGGACTACTGGAAGGAGCACATAGCTCCATTACTAAACAATAGTACTGGGAACTTGTGTTAAAAGCAGGGTAGGACCTACTGTGTAACTAATGAAGCTTAAGCTTTAAGGCTCCTAATCCCGGAGGGGCTCCAGACGCCACTTTTGTTCACATTGCTTAAAAATTACTGTCTGAGATGAGTTTTTTTAAATAACATGCTATGTTGAGAAGATCATGATCCATGCAACAAAGCGTTAGAAAATGAGACTCTTAAGTAATGTCATAAGATCACAGTAAACAGGTGATATCACAATATGCAAAACATCCACTCTGATAAAGTGAAAAATCACGAAAGCGCTTGGAATTTCATTAATTTCTCATTGGTTGCTTTGCATTCTTAAATAAGTTTAATTAATATTTTATCGACTAGGCCTCGTCATATCTGCGTTTTGTCATATTGTGTTTTGTGGCGAGGCTGGTCACGGACCGGGCCGCGGGGGCGTTGACCCCCGAAACCCTCTCCAGGTATACTCCAGGTATGGTCCATCCATTTGTTTGCAGGATGGTAAACAACAGGTACGTTAAATAAACAGTGTCTTATAAATATTTAAATTAATATGTAAAATACTACAATGTATAGAAAAAATATGTTAAAATGTGACTTTATGTTGAGGTGAAAACCGTAATTAGGTTTAGAAGTGCATTAATCCGGACGTTAAATATCATGGGAGTGAGAACTCCTCCCTGTGGGGTGCCTGGAGACAATTCCTTGTCACTTCTAAAGCCTTGGTAGAGAACAGAGGACACTCTGTTTGACTGGTAATCTATTATCCAACTAAGTAGGTTATCACCCATGTTCAGCTTAGCTAGTTTATGTAGGATAATTCTTCTTTGCTAGATCACATGCAAATTTTAGATCAAGAAATATGCTAAACTAGTTGACATTACAAAATTCTACACAGAGAGAAACGTTGTCACAGTGAAAGCTTATTCTGAAACGTGTCTTGTCTTTACGATTGTCTCCAGTACGCTAGTTAATTCAACAGTACACTTCTGGATGTAACTTGACTCACTTGAGTCAAAAAGGTAAGCCATGAGTCAGGCAGGCAGGGTGGGGCGTGGGTCACGGGTCACACACAAAGGTTGACGGGGCCGAAGTTAAGGAGGACCCTCGTCTATCACTGCTCTGTCTTGGAGCTATATGTCAGACAGTGACAGTCACTGCGTCCTTCAGTAGCTCAGTGAGCATCCTCTTCACAACTGGTCCAGTCACTGGCAATGTTAGTATAACCCCCATACTCTGACATATTCTGTATCACGCTCACACACACACACACACACACACACACAACACACACACACACACACACACACACATACACAAGCAGGTATAATAGGAAGGGCACTGGAATGGATCAGGGAATACCTCAAAGGGAGGCAACAACGGGTCATGGTGCGTGGTGAGGTATCACAGTGGGCGCCTGTGACGAGCGGTGTACCGCAGGGGTCAGTCCTAGGACCAGTGTTATTCCTGGTATATGTAAATGACATGACGGACGGGATAGAATCAGAAGTGTCTCTATTCGCGGATGATGTGAAAATAATGAGGAGAATCACATCGGAAGAGGACCAGGCAGGGCTGCAAACAGACCTGGACAAGCTCGACATCTGGTCTAGCAGTTGGCTTCTCGAATTCAATCCCTCCAAATGCAAAGTCATGAGGATCGGAGAAGGGCAAAGAAGACCGCTGACAGAGTACAAGCTAGGCGGACAAAGGCTACAAACCTCGGCAAAGGAGAAAGACCTTGGAGTGAGTATAACGCCTAGCACGTCTCCGGAGGCACACATCAACCAGATACCTGCGGCAGCATATGGGCGTCTGGCAAACCTTAGATTAGCGTTCCGTTACCTTAACAAGGAGTCGTTCAAGACACTGTATACCGTGTACGTCAGGCCCATACTAGAATATGCAGCACCAGTCTGGAACCCACACCTGGTCAAGCACGTAAGGAAACTAGAGAAAGTGCAAAGGTTTGCGACAAGGTTAGTTCCACAACTCAGGGGTCTGTCTTATGAAGAAAGGTTGAGGGAAATAGGACTAACAACACTGGAGGAAAGAAGGGTCAGAGGAGACATGATAACGACATACAAAATACTGCGGGGAATTGACAAGGTAGATAGTGGCAGGTTGTTTCAGAGAGGAAACACAGAAACAAGGGGACACAACTGGAAGCTGAAGACTCAGATGAGTCAAAGGGATGTCAGGAAACATTTCTTCAGCCACAGAGTAGTCAGGAAGTGGAATGGACTAGAGAAAGATATAGTGGAGGCAGGAACCATACATAGTTTTAAGACAAGGTATGATAAAGCTCATGGAGCAGGGAGAGCAGAGACCCAGTAGCAGACAGCGAAGAGGCGGGGCCAGGAGCTGAGTCTCGACCCCTGCAACCACAATTAGGTGAATTAGGTGAGTTAGGTGGGTGAGTACACACACACTCACACCACGAGCATAGCTCCGCTCCTATAGAAACAGGTAATTACAAATAGGTAATTTTTGCACAGGAGATCGTTAATTATCCATGGCTTTTGGAGGCGTAAGGAAGAACAACTGATGAGATATGGTCAGCATATGACAGGGAGAATCATAACATCATTGAATAGACAAATGGTGAGGCTGAGGTGGCAAATATGTATAGAAATGGGAAGTACACAAGGGACAAAATAGGACCTGTCAAACTGACTCTTGCATCAGAAATGACTCGAAATATGTTTTAGAGGCGCAAACCATTGTTGAGGAGGATGGACAGCTATCATAGTGTGTTCCTGGATCGGGAGAGAACGTTACAGGAGAAGCAACCAAGCGAGTGAATAAGAAACAGCCAGAGACAGGGAGAGCTAGAGAGCAAAGCGACTTGTGCTGAATGTCAGTATCCAGGTGAACACCAAGCAATGAAACAGAGAATCCCTTGAACCCCACTCCCCTTCCCACTCATACGCCAGAACGCAAAACAAACCATACATAGCATGTAAACCATACAAACCATACAAAACCTGTCTCTGTACTGGACTGAGGAAGCCGCTTGGTGGCGAAACGTTTCCTCAGTAAATATACCCAAGTGTTTCACAAGTGTCTCAATCATCAACTTGTCGGGTCTCTAAACCATTTATCAACAAAACCATTCCTTCCCTCTCATCCTTCACCTACACCCTTATTCCTATCCCCTATCAAAGCACTATCCCTTCTCACAACCAACCCTCATCCTATTTCCCAACCCCCTTCCCCTCTGTTCCCACCTTCCCCTCTGTTCCCGCCTTCCCCTCTGTTCCCGCCTTCCCCTCTGTTCCCGCCTTCCCCTCTGTTCCCGCCTTCCCCATCTTCCCTCATCCACAAACGTAGTCCCATTCCCTTCCAGGAGTGCAGGAACCCGATAATCAGAATACAATAGCAGAGGGGAGAATGAAAGTGCGACATACAAACGCAGATGTGATGACAAATAAGAGTAATGAATAAAAGAGTAAGTAGAGGAGGCATTCCCAAATATCGTAGCAATAACAGAGACCAACTCACAAAGTTAACAGCAGATGCAATCTTCCCAGGTGGATATCGAATAATGAACAAAACAGAGATAACAGAGGAGGTGGAACAGTAATATTGCTAATGGGGGACCAGTGGACTTTTAAGATGAGTTTAATAAGCTGAGGTAGGACAAAGGACTACAGTAGTGTACAACCCACCACTAAGCAGCAGGAGACCAATTAAGGAATATGTTGACAACAGCAATAGGGCAGATATAAAAATCCATTTGTAATGCAAAACTACTGATCATGGGAAACTTCATCCATAAGGAAATGCAGTGGGAACGTCTAGAGATTCAGGGAGAACTGGATATATGGAGAACTAAGTTGCTGGAGAGGATGATGGGAACTTCAAGAGTCAATACATCAGGGACACACCTACAGAGAGAGAGAAGAGGCGACAAACCAGCGAGGCTGGACCTTGTCTTCATCCTAAGTAACTAAGATATAGAGGACATGAATGTGAGAGGTCCCTCTGTGCCAGGGATCAGGCAGTGCCAAGCTTCACATACCTTGTGGAAGCGAACATAAAGACAAACACAGTGTGAAAGCAAGAACAAACTTGATTTAAAAAAAACAAAGAAACTATGCAGACAATAAAGCAATTTCTAAGATGGAGTACGTAGTTGTAAAGTGCTGGAGGGCAAAGGAGAATTCGTACCCAGAAGCAGAAGAAACTTGAGCGTGAATAAAATGAACCCGTGATGTCCCATGGCTCGGTTGGCAGCGCACTCGGCTCACACACTGAGTGTCCGTGGTTCGATCCCCGGACCGAACCACAGACACTCAGTATGTGAGCATGTTTCCTTACACCTGCTGTCCCTGTTCACCTAGCAGTAAGTAGGTACCTGGGTGTTAGTCACCTTACACCTGCTGTCATTGTTTACCTGGCAGTAAGAAGGTACCTGGGTGTTAGTCACCTTACGCCTGCTGTCATTGTTTACCTGGCAGTAAGTAGGTACCTGGGTGTTAGTCACCTTATACCTGCTGTCATTGTTTACCTGGCAGTAAGTAGGTACCTGGGTGTTAGTCACCTTACGCCTGCTGTCATTGTTTACCTGGCAGTAAGTAGGTACCTGGGTGTTAATCGAATTGTGGGGGTGGCATCCTGGGGGTGGTAGTATACCTTAGATAGTGGTGGGCTTTGAAATGAACTGAGGTGGGATAACAGGTCTCAACCTGAACAAATTAATCTGTGAAAAATCAGAGGCAGTGAATCAACATCTAAAATTTCAAGTAAATGGAAGAAATATAGAAAACAGAAAATGCCGAAGAATAGGAAAGTAAATAAAGGAGCCAGAAATAAATGTGTTTGGGTGAGAAGAGAGAATGAATGAGAATTTGAGAATGATGTAGTCATAGTTTCTATACAGCCATATTAAAATAAACACAGCTGTGAAGGACCAGATAAGATGGGTGAGGAAGGAAGGCTTAAGATGGTGGTAGTACTGACGTAAGATGGTGGTAGTACTGACGTAAGATGGTGGTAGTACTGACGTAAGATGGTGGTAGTACTGACGTAAGATGGTGGTAGTACTGACGTAAGATGGTGGTAGTACTGACGTAAGATGGTGGTAGTACTGACGTAAGATGGTGGTAGTACTGACGTAAGATGGTGGTAGTACTGACGTAAGATGGTGTAGACTGACGTTAGATGGTGGTAGTACTGACGTTAAGATGGTAGGTAGTACTGACGTAAGATGGTGGTAGTACTACTAGATGGTGGTAGTACTTCAGATGGTGGTAGACTAACTTCAGATGGTGGTAGCACTCACTTAGATGGTGGTAGCACTAACTTCAGATGGTGGTAGCACTAACTTCAGATGGTGGTAGCACTAACTTCAGATGGTGGTAGCACTAACTTCAGATGGTGGTAGCACTAACTTCAGATGGTGGTAGCACTAACTTCAGATGGTGGTAGCACTAACTTCAGATGGTGGTAGCACTAACTTCAGATGGTGGTAACACTAACTTCAGATGGTAGTAGCACTAACTTCAGATGGTAGTAGCACTAACTTCAGATGGTAGTAGCACTAACTTCAGATGGTAGTAGCACTAACTTCAGATGGTGGTAGCACTAACTTCAGATGGTAGTAGCACTAACTTCAGATGGTTTGCCTAACTTCAGATGGTGGTAGCACTAACTTCAGATGGTAGTAGCACTAACTTCAGATGGTAGTAGCACTAACTTCAGATGGTGGTAGCACTAACTTCAGATGGTAGTAGCACTAACTTCAGATGGTGGTAGCACTAACTTCAGATGGTGGTAGAACTAACTTCAGATGGTAGTAGAACTAACTTCAAATGGTAGTAGCACTAACTTCAGATGGTGGTAGCACTAACTTCAGATGGTGGTAGCACTAACTTCAGATGGTGGTAACACTAACTTCAGATGGTAGTAGCACTAACTTCAGATGGTAGTAGCACTAACTTCAGATGGTAGTAGCATTAACTTCAGATGGTAGTAGCACTAACTTCAGATGGTGGTAGCACTAACTTCAGATGGTAGTAGCACTAACTTCAGATGGTAGTAGCACTAACTTCAGATGGTAGTAGCACTAACTTCAGATGGTAGTAGCACTAACTTCAGATGGTGGTAGAACTAACTTCAGATGGTAGTAGAACTAACTTCAAATGGTAGTAGCACTAACTTCAGATGGTGGTAGCACTAACTTCAGATGGTGGTAGCACTAACTTCAGATGGTAGTAGCACTAACTTCAGATGGTAGTAGCACTAACTTCAGATGGTGGTAGCACTAACTTCAGATGGTAGTAGCACTAACTTCAGATGGTAGTAGCACTAACTTCAGATGGTGGTAGCACTAACTTCAGATGGTAGTAGCACTAACTTCAGATGGTAGTAGCCCTAACTTCAGATGGTAGTAGCACTAACTTCAGATGGTAGTAGCACTAACTTCAGATGGTGGTAGCACTAACTTCAGATGGTGGTAACACTAACTTTAGATGGTAGTAGCACTAACTTCAGATGGTAGTAGTAGCACTAACTTCAGATGGTAGTAGCACTAACTTCAGATGGTAGTAGCACTAACTTCAGATGGTAGTAGCACTAACTTCAGATGGTGGTAGCACTAACTTCAGATGGTAGTAGCACTAACTTCAGATGTTGAAAGAGATAACTGAAGATAATGATAGTGTTTAACAACAAGCAAGCAATTACTGACCTTAAGTGACCCCTCAAACACTGAGTAGCACTCATCCTGACCCTCACTCACTGATACTTTGTTCTTCTCTATACCAACATAATTATACCACACATGTGTCAGCAGAACACCTTTGTTCTATCCTAGAGTTCATAGATGAAGAAATAACGAAGGTATTTGAAATAGCATATAATCTAAACTACCCAGAAAAGTTCCATTTACAAATCTTAAAGTTTTAAGTACCAAGAACAGCATTCAAACATGAGGCCTGGTCACAGACCGGGCCGAGGGGGCGTTGACCCCCGGAACTCTCTCCAGGTAAGAATATGTTGGTTCTGTCATATGAAAACTCTCTTGATATTTCTTGCTTAAACAATCCAAAATCAAAGTTGTATATAAAAATCTTTGACCACCAAATAATTAAGACCTCTTCCAAAAAATGGCTACGTCTACAAGATTTCCTGTACAAGGGTAATAAATTATCTGTTGGGAAACTGGAAAAAAGTATTGACCGTCAACACAGTCTCATATAGGGCAAGATTTTAATGTTCTGTTTATTCAGGTGAGAGATATTGCCCCGTTGACTCACAAAATCGCGATAACTCGACTGTAAACCATTCACGGAACCGGTGGTGGGTTTTGAACCCATGGCGAGTGCGTCACAAGACTCACATGTGATCAGATCCCACTCGTTCGGTGATATATTTCACTCAATTGGTTTTTCAAAAGGCCGAGAAAGTTGTATCAAGCGAATTCATTGTTGAAGGAGATGTAATAGTATCAAGCTTTATAAAAAAAATAGTCTCATTGTAATTTGAATATAAGTCCAGGATTGTATAAGCGGGATTCATCTATAATGCATCAAGAATATGAGGATTACCACTGAGTTGACTAACACTGTAAGAACCTGGACACTGTAAGAACCTGGACACTGTAAGAACCTGGACACTGTAAGAACCTGGACACTGTAAGAACCTGGACACTGTAAGAACCTGGACACTGTAAGAACCTGGACACTGTAAGAACCTGGACACTGTAAGAACCCGGACACTGTAAGAACCCGGACACTGTAAGAACCTGGATACTGTACGAACCTGGACACTGTACGAACCTAGACACTGTAAGAACCTGGACAATGTGAGAACCAGGAGTAAGCTACTAACCTGCAAATTGGAAGACTGTAATGGGAATTCTAGATCAAGGGACTCGTGTTTGCTTAAGAGAACGTAGTGTGCATGAGGGAGTAAGATGACAGAAGGCAAAGGAAGAGGAGAAGGAGAAAGATGAGAAGGAGGAGGAGGAGAAAGATGAGTAGAAGGAGGAGAAGGAGAAATATGAGGAAAGTGTTGGAAAATGGTGAGTGTATTTACAGGTAAACAACGAGAAAACGGCATAGCAAACAGTGACAGAAAGAGTAAACACACACACACACAGTGAAGAGGCGGGGCCAGGAGCTAAGTCTCGACCCCTGCAACCACAAATAGGTGAGTACACACACACTTACGTAAGGTCCATGATACAGCCAGGTTAAAATTAGACAGTTATTTTATCTTGAACCAGATCTTTGGATATTTATCTCACCTGGATGCTGTGGAAATGATGCTGAATCCATCTTCCTTTGAAGTTTCAAGCCTAGCGGTGAAGCACTGCTGGTGGTTGTTAGTACACACCCATACACTGTGTCTACCTAGTGTCTTGAGTCCTCCAGGTTGATGTATACACTGTCATCTGGTGTATACTGAGGCTGTATACACTGTCTCCTGGTGTATACTGAGGCTGTATACACTGTCATCTGGTGTATACTGAGGCTGAATACACTGTCTCCTGGTGTATACTGAGGCTGAATACACTGTCTCCTGGTGTATACTGAGGCTGTATACACTGTCTACTTGTGTATACTGAGGCTGTATATACTGTCACCTGGTGTATACTGAGGCTGTATAAACTGTCACCTTGTGTATACTGAGGCTGTATACACTGTCTCCTGGTGCATACTGAGGCTGAATACACTGTCTCCTGGTGTATACTGAGGCTGTATACACTGTCACCTGGTGTATACTGAGGCTGAATACACTGTCTCCTGGTGTATACTGAGGCTGTATACACTGTCACCTGGTGTATACTGAGGCTGAATACACTGTCTCCTGGTGTATACTGAGGCTGTATACACTGTCTCCTGGTGTATACTGAGGCTGTATACACTGTCTCCTGGTGCATACTGAGGCTGAATACACTGTCTCCTGGTGTATACTGAGGCTGTATACACTGTCACCTGGTGTATACTGAGGCTGTATACACTGTCTCCTGGTGTATACTGAGGCTGTATACACTGTCTCCTGGTGCATACTGAGGCTGAATACACTGTCTCCTGGTGTATACTGAGGCTGTATACACTGTCACCTGGTGTATACTGAGGCTGTATACACTGTCTCCTGGTGTATACTGAGGCTGTATACACTGTCACCTGGTGTATACTGAGGCTGTATACACTGTCTCCTGGTGTATACTGAGGCTGAATACACTGTCTCCTGGTGTATACTGAGGCTGTATACACTGTCTCCTGGTGCATACTGAGGCTGAATACACTGTCTCCTGGTGTATACTGAGGATGCATATACTGTCTCCTGATGTATACCGAGGATGTATACACTGTCTCCTGGTGTATACTGAGGCTGTATACACAGTATTCTTCAGTCTCATGGGACATTCTGTTTGCTTACAGTAAACACCTGACACTGTTCACTAGGTGTTAAACAAAGGTGTAAAACAAAGGTATCAAACAAATGTGTCAAAACAAATGTGTCAATCAAAGGTGTCAAGTGTGTCAAACAAGTGTGTCAGATGTGTCAAACAAATGTGCCAAAGGTGTCAAACATAGAACATGAGACCATAAGAATGGAGGAACACTGAAGAAGGCCTACTGGCCAAGCAAAGGTGTCAAATGTGTCAAACGAAGGTGTCACACAAAAGTGACAATCTATCTCGTGGCTGGACACATCTACGGTCAGTCTACAAGAGACAACAGATCTTACAGTTAGACAGCCTAGTCTACTCCCAGGTCTCCGGAGCTGTTCCGGTCACATGTCAAAACAGGACACAAAATGCGCGTTATGCCATTTAATGTAAAGACGTTTCGCCCAGCAGGGACTCCATCAACCCACCTGGCAATAACTGAAAGTGGGTTGGATATTCTGCTAGTGGGTTGGATTGTAAAGGACTTGCCTAGTATGGGCCAAAAGGCCTAGTGCAGTGTTCCTTCTTTCTTGTGTTCTAAGTCACAGTGTGACTTGTAAATGGTCAAAGTCGGACCAAAACGTCGTGGTAAGTTTCTCCCGCCTATGTGTGGGTTATTTATGTATTGTTTCAGTCACGGTATTGTGGCTTCTTGTTCTTTAAGTATCGTGTTATTCCTAACTCGCCTGTCCTTGATTCTGAGGTGAGGATCTGCAGTGGGCTTTAAGTGGGTTATGCTAATAGGTCTCCACAGTTGTGAAAGATGGTTTGCTATTAGAACAGCTAGTTAATGTGGAGCAGTGCTAGTACCTGAGGCTTCGGTTGTCATTGGGAACTCTGTTCGTGTTTGCTGGTCTCAGTGTGAAAGGAATCAGTTGGAAAAAAAAATTCCTCGCCTCTTCTGATTTCCTAAGGACAGATTTGTTACCGAGGCAAAAATAATTGTTTGTATGAGTATACGGTCGGTATAATAGGTGCAATAGTTAGGTATCTTTATTCCGAAACGTTTCGGAATAAAGACACCTAATTATCGCACATGTGTCTCACTAATCAACTTGTCGCTATTGTATACCATTTTCACAATCACTCGACCATTGGTTCACCAAGTACCATTCAACACATTTTCTGGCCATTGACGTTACACCGATTTTAGGGTAAGATTGTGGTGCTGTTTCCGAATATTTTATAGGTTTATGTTTGATTGGCTCTGGTTTTTGATGAATTTGGTATCCCAATTGAAAAACGTAAAGGATGTGAAAAATATTTTGATTGGGCGGGACTAACTTATAAATCGCATTGAAATGATTTGTTAAGTTATGCAAATTTCTTATATAGGGAAAAATTCTCAAATTAATATCTTGACTACAACCTGATATTCAACACACGTCCAACACAAATCTAAGAAGATTTTTAATAACATAAAACACCTGACAATAATAAAAAACACCTGCGCAGTAACAAAAACCTGGCAATAACAAAAAATACGTGGCAATAATAAAAAACACCTGCGTAGTAACAAAAACATCTGACAATGACAATAAAACACCTGGCAATCCCAAAAGAACTGGCAATAACAAAAAACACCTGGTAATGACAAAAAACACCTGAAATAACAAAAAACACCTGCGCAATAACAAAAAATGCACCTACCACTTATTCCTTATCATGCATGTATGCATCTTGTATACATGTGTGCCTGTGACGGGTATTGTGGTATATCCATTCATGGGATTATTATGCATAACGCAAGCCACACACATCTTGATCAATGTAAGAACAAGTGATTGGACCACTTACCTTTCTTCTCCCCCTTCTCCTAACACCCTCCATACACCCCCTTCTTTATATTCCATCCTTACTTATCCTTCTGCCTTCACCAACTTAATAATAACAATAATAATCTTTATTTCTACAAGTACATGTACAAGGTATACAGATCATAGTTGACATCAATAACATACTACTATATAGAAAGCCGCTTGTTATGCTGAACATTTCGGGTAAATTAGGTCAGTTTTGTCCCCAGGATGCGACCCACACCAATCGACTAACACCCAGGTACCTATTTTACTGCTAGGTGAACATGGACAGCAGGTGTCTTAAGAAAACACGTCCTAATGTTTCTACCCATACCGGGGATCGAACCCCAAACCTCAGTGTGTGAAATGAGTGCGCTACCAATCGATCTACGGGACACCTGACCAAAGCTCTAGTCAAAGCTTCTTCTCCTTCCTCCTCATCTGCATTATCCTGCAATCGCCAGTACCTGGTGAGCTTCGACCCGGAGGCTCCCGTCAGTCAGCCGAGACCAAAACAAAAGCCTTCGTTAATTCGTCTGTACAATCTGGTCACACAGCGATGGTGTCAGTGAATGGCCCAGCAGGACGCTCTGTTGACTCTCTGATGCATCGCCAACACTGTCGATTGACAATGATTGCAATGCATTGTGGGTTAAATTGACACAAACGAAAAAGAAAGAGGTTGATACAATTGTTGCCATTTTTCGCAACGGTTCCTCGTAAGACAAGGAACTTTCAGCGGTATTCAGGGTGAGAGTCCATTAAAAAGGGTTAAATACTCTTTTGAAGACGCTGTGGTATTGAACGCTCTTAGAGATAGATGTTTAATACTATTATATCATCTTATGCACTAGTTATAGCTTCACTAGTTATAGCTTCACTAGTTATAGCTTCACTAGTTATAGCTTCACTAGTTATAGCTTCACTAGTTATAGCTTCACTAGTTATAGGGTCAATAGTCATAGGTTCACTAGTTATAGGTTCACTAGTCATAGGTTCACTAGTTATAGGTTCACTAGTCATAGGTTCACTAGTTATAGGTTCACTAGTCATAGGTTCACCTAAATAGGTCCCAGAACCACTGGCTAAGATAGGGCGCAGGAAAACATTGGCTTGGCAATAGAGTTGTAGATGAGTGGAATAAATTCTCAAGCAGGGTCTCTGAAGCGAGAACTTTGAGTAGCTAACAATAGTCTGGGAAGGTGTAAGAGTAGGTGGGAGTTGGTCCTGCCTAGTATTGGCCAGTAGCACAGCATAATGGTATATACTACAGACAAGTTCATGAATAAGACACATCTGCAATACCTGGGTATCTTGATTTTTTTTTTTTGAGTTCGAGAGATTATTAGCCGGCGACAGTAGATGGGGTAATCAGTCCCTCAGTCTTTATAGAAGGTATTTAAACATAGATTGTCATGTTCCACTATTACGAACAGAAGTCTTGTGGCCTGTATACCTGGCTGTAGCACAGTAACCAAGGTATATACAATATATACAAAGTTTACGTACAATAAGGCAAATTTAAGCAAGAGACACAGTGAGAACTGTAGCCACCAGACTTGGAGGTAAGTCTGCCAATCTCGATTCACGACTGTACCACATCGCTTCACAACTATGGCGGACTTCCTTGTCATTGGCAGGTTGAACCAAGGTGCAAGCATGACGAGGGGGCCCCTACTCGTTATACTCTTAGCACCTGGTTCGCTGGTCGAGAGGCATTATATTCTTAAAGTGTCAGGAATTTCTACAATGGAATCATTGTTTTTTAAATTTTATTATTATAAGTTTGTATAAAATTGGTCAAATTACCAAATTCTGTTATAACTACCCTTTACAGAGTAGTTATAACAGTTGAATGGGCAGTTTCATGTACTCAGTTGATAGAACGGTAGACATAATAGCGAAATAGCCAAGACTTTGGTCGAATGCTAATGATATTAAATACCCAAAATACTTAATTGATAAATCCTTTAACATTACTAGGAATGCGTTTTACTATTTGAGAAAGTACAAACAATAATATTCAAGCAATAATATGTTAGTTCTCCCTGGATACAATGACCAGTGGCACTGACCTGCCATACCCAGCCTCTCAGCTGTGGCAAGTGATATCTATACTTATCTAACCCTGTCTGTTTCTCTAGACCTGGTATCTCTACAGCTTATGTACTGTGTCTACACCTCTCCCCACTACGTCATAACTACGTCTTCAAGGCTGATGGACTGATTACATCGTCTTTACATCTCTACTTCTGTTGACTCCTTTGTACTCGACTGAAGAAGTCTACTGTGTAGGGCGAAACGTTTCAGAATAAAGATACCTAAATGTTGCACATGTGACTTATCACCTTGTCGGTATTATATATTATGTATTATATTCACACTTGAGTACTACTGTACTCTAACTGTACTCAAGAGAGAGAAGCTTCACTGCTCTCAATGGATCAAACTGAGTACCTAAATTACTGGGAATGTCTGAAGTCCCTAGTTCTGTACTCTTTGGAACGTAGGCGAGAGAGGTACATTATAATCTACACCTAGAAAATTTTAGAAGGATTTGTCCCAAATCTGCACACACACACAGATCGTTCCCAATGAAAGCAAAAGGCTTAGCTGTGGTGCTTGCTATGGACTTCGTGTGGCTAGTACCAACAGCCTGGTTGATTAGTCTAAACATCTGATCTTGGACTCTGCAAGGAAGATGCCAAATACAGCCCAGAGGGCAGAGGGCAGGGTGCCCTACCCTGAGTAAAGGCCTGGACAGGTCAAGGTCTAGTCACCCCACCGGGTCATTCCAGGTCACTCACTCCATGTTCCACACTAAACAACACAGGCCTGGTCATGGACCAGGCCGCGGGGGCGTTGACCCCTGAAACACCCTCCAGGTATACTCCAAGTATACTCCGGGTATACCCACAGTGACCGTCAGTGTTACCAGCTTCTTAAACATAAATAAAAATTACCGCTACTACTACTAATACAAATAATAATAATAATGATAATAATGATGCAAGGTAAGGTGGTGAGGATGTAATCTCAGCAGCTTCCTGAGAGAGATTCCTCATAAACGTGACCAGACGTGACCAGACGTGACCTAGTGTATTGCTGGGGTCGACCTTACTGTCCCTCTCCCGCTTACCTCACACTGATGCTCTCTCACGCTCGTCGACCTTAATAATAATAATGATAATAACAGCAATAATAATAATAATAATAATAATAATAATAATAATAATAATAATAATAATAATAATAATAATAATAATAATAATAATAATAATAATAATAATATTATTATTATTATTATTATTATTATTATTATTATTATTATATACGCTCAGAGATTTATATGTCTCAGTGTATCTCTCAGTGTATATACACTGTGTATATATTCTACTCAATAATAAAAATAACTCTTAAAAAATAAAGCAATAGAATCGAATCTTTATTGCAGAAGCTGTATAAAGTAATGTTGAATAGGCCTTTTAGGAAGAGCACTCGGCTGACAAGTGAGATCACCAGGCTCGAACCCTACACAAGGCAGAAAGTATGGACAAGTCTCCTAACATCTGTTGTTCCTGTATATATATATATATATATATATATATATATATATATATATATATATATATATATATATATATATATATATATATTTTTTCGTTCGTGAAGGCACAGAAATTTACTTTTCTCTGTCAATATTACAGAGAAATAAATAAATTTACATGGACAGTAAAAAAACTGAAAAAAGTTTTTCTATCAGAGTTAAAATTTTTAAAGCTGGTCATTAATCATGAGATATATTTGCTCGTGGCTACGACACTGTGAAGACAAATGTATATTTTGTCTTCGTGGGGAGATACAATATTTCTTCAGAGAGAGAAGGTGCAGAGGGCGTCAGGTGGTGTCGCTTCTGACACTCACTCCAACTCTGTAATCTTTGTCAACTTCAGGTGGAATAACGCAGGTGTTTAATAAAACATATAGTGTACCTGGAGAGTGTTCAACGCCCCCGCGGCTCTGTCCATGGTGGAGCAGGGCCTGATCAACCAGGCTGTTACTGGTGGCCGCACCTAAACCGTCGTAGGAACCACAGCTTGGTTGGTCAGGTATTGACTTTAGCTACCTGTTCAGTGCCTTCTTGAAGACAACCAGGGGTCTATTGGTAATCCTCTTATGTATGCTGGGAGGCAGATGAACAGTCTTGGGCCCCAGACACTTATTGTGTTGCCTCTTTGCGTACTCGTGGCGCCTCTGCTTTTCACTGGGGGAATTTTGCAATGACTGCCGAGTCTTTTGCTTTCGAAGGGAGAATCATGATGGGCTTGGCGTCCCTAGTTTTAAAGGTTCTCCTTATCCATCCTATAATTTTCGTAGCAGATAAGGTAGATACATTGTTGTGGTCTTTGAAAATGAGATCCTCTGACATTATCACTCCCAGGTCCTTCACCTTAGTTTTCCGCTCTTTTATGTGATTGGAATTTGTTTTATACTCTGATACACTTTTAATTTCCTCGAGTTTTTCATATCGGATTAATTGAAATTTCTCTTCAATGAACTTCACATTGTTTTCCGCGGCCCATGTAAAGATTTGGTTGATGTCCGCCTGGAGTCTTTCAGAGTCATTGATGGAGGACACTGTCATGCAAATTCGGGTGTCATCGGCAAAGGAAGACACGGTGCTGTGGCTTACATCTCTGTCTATGTCAGATATGAGGATAAGGAACAGGATGGGAGCAAGTACTGTGCCTTGTGGAACAGAGCTTTTCACTGTAGCCGCCACTGACTTTACCTGTTTACTATTACTCTGTGTTCTAGTTGTAGTGGCCAGGTTGTAACATCCACACCAAGAATCTGTGTTCTATTTTTTAGGAAGGTAGAGATCCATCTACTCACTCTTCCTGTTATTCCTTTATCACGCATTTTGTACGCTATTACACCATGGTCACACTTGTCGAAGGCTTTCTCAAAGTCTGTGTATACTTTATCTGCGTTTTGTTTGTCCTCCAGAGCATCCAAGACCATGTCATAGTGGTGCAGTAGTTGGGACAGGCAGTTGCACAACCCTTGTTGCACTGGGTTCTGCAACTGATGGGTTTCTAAGTGGGTGTCGATCTTTCTTCTTAAAACCCTTTTAAAGATTTTTATGATTTGGAACGTTAGTGCTATCGGTCTCAAATTCTTTGCAATTGGTTTACTGCCACCTTTGTGGAGTGGGGCTATGCTATGTCTGTTGCTTTTAGTGACTGTGGGACGACCCCTGTGTCCATGCTCCCTCTCCATGGAATAGTTAAGTCACGTGACAGGAGTTTCTTGCAGTTGTTAATGAACACAGAGTTCCACGAGTCTGGGCCTGGGGCAGAGTACATGGCCATGCCATTTCTTGCTTTTTCAGTCTTATGGTGTTAGAATTATATCAGGAAATTCTTGAATTAACCAAATTTTGAATCTCGGGCATGAAAAATTAATTTAGATTGTCGACTCTTAGTCTGTGTAAGTCATCTGTGTAAGTCCAATCTCTTTGAAACAAGCTGTTTAATAAAGCACAGTCTTTCCTATATTCTTTCTAAATATCTATTCCTGTATCAGTACTTTCCTATATTCTTTCTAAATATCTATTCCTGTGCCAGTACTTTCCTATATTCTTTCTAAATATTAAACCAACCAGCCTGAATATATTATTTTGTGTTCTTTCTTGGTTATATATCTTCATTACCATTTTAGTATATTCTTCTATTTGTATATCCTGATTGTGTCTCCCCCTCATTCTACATCTGTCATAATAGTACATGTTCAGGTCTCTTAATCTCTCAGTCTTGGAGAATTTTTATTTTTTTTTATTTGCGAATGTTGTTCTGGGTTGATTTTCGGCTCACACCCGCGCTGCTGAGGCTGTGGTGTCTATGTGTACTGTTGGTGATATGTTAGACGTGGTGTTGACTCCCAGACCCTTGTCTTTTTCACATTGCTGGTGGTGTTGAATACCATATATGATGCATGCGCAGCACTCTGGTAAATTTAATGCCGAATCGTTTCACCCACACAACAGGTATCTTCAGTTGTATACAGGCGAGTGTAACACTGAAGGCAGAGGATGAATAGTTTTGAAGTAATCAGTCCCTCAACTTTAGAAAGACTGTCCACCTCCTAGAAAGACTGACCACCTCCTAGAAAGACTGACCACCTCCTACCAAGACTGAAGGACTAACCACCTATTACCAAGACTGAGGGACTGACCACCTATTACCAAGACTGAGGGACTAACCACCTATTACCAAGACTGAGGGACTAACCACCTATTACCAAGACTGAGGGACTAACCACCTACTACCAAGACTGAGGGATTAACTACCTTAAAACTACTACTTCTTATTTCTCCAATATTATAGTCATCTACATTCGACTGAAGAAGCCTGCTGTGCAGGCGATACTTCTCTGCAATAAACATAACCAAATGCTGCACATTTTATCATTATAAGCCACTAAGCTCTTTTTCCTCTCAAAACTTTCTTCTCAATCAGCAAGTTTTACGATCTTGCTATCAGTGTTATGATCTGGAGAGAGTAACTCAAGAATCTGCATATTATTTTTGCTTTCTGACTGCGTGCTTAGCTTACTAGTTAAGTCTGACTACAGTTAAAGCCTTTCACCAGAAACCTCCACTTGGGAGAGGGACTTCATGGCGATGTTTCGGTCCCTCCTGCACCATTGTCAGGAAAAGAATTAAGAAGGCACAACACCGTGACTGGAACAATACATAAATAACCGACGTTTCGGTCCAAGTTGGACCTAAACGTAGTCATGTACGGGTTACCTGCAAACTATTGTCAACTTATGGAACTTCTGGACTCTGAAAAGCTTTCAATGGATCATCAGTAATATTAGTTCAAATGTATTTAATACCATCTAAATTATGGGTTCCCAACCTGTGGCCCGCGGACAGCATGTGGCCCTTCTAGGAAATGGATGTGGCCCTTCATGGATAGGAATGTGGCCCTTCTAGGATATAGATGTGGCCCTTCTAGAAAATGGATGTGGCCCTTCCAGGAAATGGGTGTGCCCCTTCTAGAAAATGGGTATGGCCCTTCTAGAAAATAGATGTGGCCTTTCCAGGAAATGGGTGTGGCCCTTCTATAAAATGGGTGTGGCCCTTCTAAAAAAATGGATGTGGCCCTTCTAGGAAATGGATGTGGCCCTTCTAGAAAATGGATGTGGCCCTTCTAGGAAATGGATGTGGTCCTCACATGAAATTATGAATTCACTTGTATGTAGGTTCCATACTACACAGTGCCAACAAACCCGTACGGCCCTCATCACACATGTGACCATCAAATGTGACCCATTGTGTAGGAGGGTTGAGGACCAGTGGTTTAAATGATGACTAAGACATGTGCAACACCTGAGTATTTTTACTGAAAGACGGGAGATGCAGCAGTTGAAGACAAGGTCACATGTAGGTGGGGCCCACTAGGGGAATTAGGTCAGGCTCACCGGCTGAACGGTATTATTCCTTTGATTTAATTATATTTACCTGACGGGGCAACACCGTGGTACCTTGGTACCGAAAATATTTTCTGTAACTCTATTGCTGAGCTGACCTACGTCCTCTAGTGGACCCCCGCCCACATGTGACCACGTCTTCAACTGCTGCGCCTCTTCACTTCTTCTAGTGGATGCAATACAAGAGTCTCCATGATCATGCCACTAGATTTATAAGTCCTGCTGTGCAAACTTAGCACAATAGTCAATGATCAACAGTTTCAGCATTGTTGGTTGTAATTATAAAGGGGTTGAGGGTTAAACCAGTGAAAGGTCTCGGTCAGATGTCCATAAGACCCGCGTCAGAAAACACTTGTACTGTTTCCTGACAAACCTTACCTAACCTAATCAACAGTTGATGGCGCCTGACCCCGGGAACATTCTATCGTTCCCACCTGTGGCTGAGTGAACGTGGTTGAGTGAATGTGGCTGAGTGAACGTGGTTGAGTGAATGTGGCTGAGTGAACGTGGTTGAGTGAATGTGGCTGAGTGAACGTGGTTGAGTGAATATGGTTGAGTGAATGTTGGACGGTAATTCACTCATGACGGAAGCGAACTTTACACAGAGCAATTTAAAACCGGCAAAAAGCGAGGAAGAATGATATTATTATTATTATTATTATTATTACTTGGGGTGGATGTGGCCAGAGGACGGGAGTGAGCGACTTACTATACACCTGGTCAAGAACACACGGGGCACACCTGGTCAAGAACACACGGGGCACACCTGGTCAAGAACACACGGGGCACACCTGGTCAAGAACACACGGGGCACACCTGGTCAAGAACACACGGGGGTACACCTGCTCAAGAACACACGGGGGGCACACCTGGTCAAGAACACACGGGGCACACCTGGTCAAGAACACACGGGGCACACCTGGTCAAGAACACACGGGGCACACCTGATCAAGAACACACGGGGCACACCTGGTCAAGAACACACGGGGCACACCTGGTCAAGAACACACGGGGGTACACCTGCTCAAGAACACACGGGGGCACACCTGGTCAAGAACACACGGGGCACACCTGGTCAAGAACACACGTGGGAACACCTGGTCAAGAACACACGGGGGCAAACCTGCTCAAGAACACACGGGGGTACACCTGCTCAAGAACACACGGGGGCACACCTGCTCAAGAACACACGGGGGCACACCTGCTCAAGAACACACGAGTCACACCTGCTCAAGAACACACGGGCGCAGACCTGCTCAAAAACTCACGGGCGCATACCTGCTCAAAAACACACGAGGGAACACCTGCTCAAGAACACACGGGGGCAGAGGCACGAGGGAGTGTTGCTGATGCAATCGTAAAGTATTGCACCTGGAAAAACTGCAAGCCATTGAATAACAACTGGCTTACAATAGCCTGATATAACGTAGATAACAGGCTCACAGAACCCACAGGTTGATGGTGTTGACACATGTGTAACACCTGGGTATATTTATTGTGGATATATACTCACGATAAAGATACCCAAGTATTGTACAAGTGTCTCATTTATTCTCCTGTTATAATGGATAAAAATCCCCAAGATAACAAGGTATCAGTGTTAGATAACAAGGTATCAGTGTTAGATAACAAGGTATTAGTGTTAGATAACAAGGTATCAATGTTAGATAACAGGGTATCAGTGTTAGATAACAAGGTATCAGTGTTAGATAACAGGGTATCAGTGTTAGATATAAGGACTGATACCGATGAAAAACAACAAGGCATAATACCATGGCTGGAACAATACACTAATAACTCGCACACAGAAGAAACTTGCAATAAGATCACAGTAAACAGCTGATATAATATTCAGAACAACTACTGTGAAAAAATAGTGGAATTCCAAACCCTTGATAATGTGAGAAATCACGAAAGCGCTTGGAATTTCACTATTTTTTCCACATTGGTTGTTCTGCATAGATGAAACTAGTTAAATGGTCATACTTGGACCATTTAACTAGTTAGCGAACTGGGGTAACCAGCAGAAGGCAAATAATTTTATTAGTGGGTTTTTGTTTGAGTAAAACCTGCCTAGTATGGGCCAGTAGGCCTGCTGCAGTGTTCCTCCTTTCTTATGTTCTTATGTTGGAATAACATCCAGTGTTCTGCTTCTCAGCTGCTGCTGTCTGACGCCGTTGTTATTATCTCAGCTGTCATTATATGGGGTAACATCGTCTGCCCAGGCTCCTTTAACATGCAGTCCTGCACCTCCCCTGTCTAATAGTAGTAGTGAATGTAGTGGAGTAGTCTACACTTCTACATCCTCTCTAATATTAGTATTGAATGTAGTCTAGTAGTCTACACATCTACAGCCTCTCTAACAGTAGTACAGAAAGCAGTGTAACGGTCTACAGTTCACGAGTCTTTCTTAATATTGTGACCTCCTGCGTTCTCGGTTCGTAGTATCTGGCACGTTGCATTGTTAATTTACAATTTCCTGCGAATTCGGTCCATTGGAATGGACCGTATTCGCAATACTCCAGAGATGCTGCACGAGCATCTCTGGGGTAACACAGGTCGTGGGAGATGTTACCAGGTCGTGGGAGATGTTACCATGGCACGCTCGTGGCTGCCAACCTGTGGTTGAGGCTGCATAAGCCTTTACATCCCATGCGGTTCCTTGGGTTTTACGTTCGTTGTAACAGGTGTTTGTTCTACTAGTTACGGCAGCTGGACTGGTAGCGCATTCAGCTTACACACTGAGGTCCGTGGTTCGATCTCCGATACGGGTGGACACATTGTGGGCATGTTTCCTTAAGATACCTACTGTCCCTGTTCAACTAGCAGTAAGTAGGTACCTGGGTGTTAGTCACCTTACACCTGCTTTCCCTGTTCACCTAGCAGTAAGTAGGCACCTGGGTGTTAGTCACCTTACACGTGCTGTCCCTGTTCACCTAGCAGTAAGCAGGTACCCGGGGGTTAGTCACCTTACACCTGCTGTCTTTGTTCACCTAGCAGTAAGTAGGTACCTGGGTGTTAGTCGTCTGGTATGGGTCGCATCCTGGGAACAAAATTATCCTAATTTGCCCGAAATTCTTTGCATAATAAGGGGCTTTCTATATAGTATGTCATTGCTGTCAGCTATGGTCAGTATATTATTATTATTATTATTTACACAATCCATCTGTTGCTGTTCTTGCAACATTGCAAAGCTCCTGATGAAGGACGGTGGCATATGAAAGATCTTAAGCTGGAGATTTCCATTCCTCCGTGGTTTGTCTTGTATTATTCTCTTATGCTTAACAATTCGCAGACGAGCGAAATCATTTTCAGACATTATCTCTCAGTCCACAGCAGGATTCGAACCTGCACACTCTGTATCAAAGTACGCAATACTTTAGCCACACAGCCAGACTCCGCGAGCTGTGGCGAATCTCCGACAAGACGAAGAATTAGAACTGTATACAAAAGATGAGGTAATTAGTCACTCAGTCTAGGAGTAGGTGAGGAGAGACCGTAGTCTTGAAGACTGAAGCACAGGCAGGAAGACTGGTGATTATACTCGTATATTAGTGTCAGATGAGGGACATGGAGTAGAAGGCATTGTCTGTGGTAGACGGGATTCACCAGTGGAAGTAGGTCATACCCGAGGGATGAGCCAGTAGTGAAGAAGGTTGTGGAGATGTCCTCTCAACTAAGATTCTATGATGTTGTTGTGTCTAAGTTGTTTATGAATGGTATAAAATACCGACAAGAATTAGACACATGTGCAGCATCTGGATATCGTTGATTTTGTAATAGAGAGACTGTTAATTTAGTGAAAGAATAACGTTGTCATCTTGGGTTCAGAGGTCGAGAAGGTTATGTGAGGTTCTAATGCACCGCACGAGGGTACATATTTAACTCGCTCCATAGCGAGGAGTTCCCAACGAATACCTTGAATATATTAAGATCTATTGGTGAGAGTAGCGTCAAAAGCTCCATAATTTACACCAGAAAGGAGGAACAATAACCGGGACCACAAGCTCATGGATGGATGAAAAGTGGGACAACTAATATTAATTAAAAGGAGCTTGTTTTATTGACGCTCCTGAGACCAAAGACAATCTCATGCCAACCAAAACAAGGAAGTGTCGTGTGTACACATCTCTGCAAAACACTAACTGTGCTGCCTCTGGTCAGTGTGAAACTAGGACATACTCTTCAAACGTGCCCAAGAAAACATGACTAGAAAATTAGAAAGTATCGTCGAATCTATTGGTAAAGACTGTCTGCGCAAGATCGCAGTAACTAAAAAAAACAGCGATATGTACCGCTGAAGGACTGCGCAAGATGGACACTTATTATATATGAGGCAGTAAACGAAGAAAGCAGTCATACCAGAAGTGAAGGTTGGCAGTGACTCTTAACCTCGATTAAGACGCAAAGCGGAGAACTACGATACGACTCACGTAAAGCAGTGGGCGACGAATTGGGCAACACAACTAAGGACATTACAACCCATATCTCCGGGTGTGAAGTCATCGTAGGTACGACCATGGTATAAACCTTGGAAATATCTACCGACAAATTGACTTAGAAAGACACTTGAGCAAACGCTAGGACATTTTTATAAGAAAACGTTTCGGTCCTGAGACCTTGATCAACATCCCAGGACCGTAACGTTTACTCCGTAATCAGTAGGAGGATGGGTAACAGGTGAGGTTCTATAGAACCCCGTTGACCGTTACCAGGGAATGAGAGAGAGTGGTGACCTATCCAACTGCGGGTAGGAAACAAGGCCGCTATTTACATCCACAACTGAGAGAGAGTGAGAGAGAGATAAAAAAAATATAGCGTCGATAGTAGCACAATAATGTGCACTTCTGCAGTCAGCTGAGACTTCAAAATGTCACCAATGAGGAAGCATAGATAAACAGGTTGGTCAGGTCCAGTGTGCTGGTCCTGCCTCTCTCGGCTCATCAAAATGCCACTTGTGTGCACACAAGGTGGTCAGTGTGAACACAAGGTAGTCAGTGTGCACACGAGGTGATCATTGTGCACTGTGCTCAGGAAGTAACTCACGCAGCTGAAGCATACGCAGGCAGCATACGCAGGCAGCATACGCAGGCAGCATACGCAGGCAGCATACATTTCTTCCCCATTTAATGTAGAGATACATATGAGAAATAAAGTAAGATGTCACGTAAAGCTTTTGAGATCCAATAAAGCTGTATGACGTGACTTTATTAATAAAACACACTCTTTTGAGATCCAATAAAGCTGTATGACGTGACTTTATTAATAAAACACACTCTTTTGAGATCCAGTAAAGCTGTATGACGTGACCTCAAAATAAAACACGCGCTGGATTTTTAAGACGATTTACTAGATTATCAGTGTTTTTTTGGTCGATTAAAAAAAATGTAACCGGTTTACTTGTTCTGGTGATGGTGGTATTATCTTCAGTGGGGCAGCAGCAGCAGAAGCAACAGTAGCAGCAGCAGCAGTAGTAGCAGTAGCAACAGCAGTAGCAGCAGCAGACTGGTCCACTGGACATCATTATCTCTCACATCTGCCATTTTGTAAAGACTTTGTCTTCCATGAGCTTAACTGAGTAAATTGATTCTTAATGTTTGGTGAGTTAATTATTATATATCAATTTTTAAGTGGCATTATATTATCAGTAAAATTACATGAAGAAAGATAATGGAAATCGGCCTGACGACACTGGAGGACAGGAGGGTTAGGGGAGACATGGTAACGACATACAAAATACTGCGAGGAATTAACGAGGTCGACAGAGACATTGACTTGCCTTGATGGTTAATAATAGCTTATCTTGGGACTTGTCAATCCCATTCTAATTCGAGCCGAGTCTTACTGAGCACATACCCAGCATTACTGAGCATATACCAAGCATTACTGAGCACATACCCAGCATTACTGAGCACATACCCAGCATTACTGAGCACATACCCAGCATTACTGAGCACATACCCAGCATTACTGAGCACATACCCAGCATTACTGAGCACATACCCAGCATTACTGAGCACATACCCAGCATTACTGAGCACATACCCAGCATTACTGAGCACATACCCAGCATTACTGAGCACATACCCAGCATTACTGAGCACATACTTATACTGCAACAATGTGGCTACTACGTCGGGGTGCTGCAATAGTGTGGCTACTATGTCGGGGTACTGCAACAGTGTGGCTACTATGTCGGGGCGCTGCAACAGTGTGGCTACTATGTCGGGGTGCTGCAACAGTGTGGCTACTATGTCGGGGCGCTGCAACAGTGTGGCTACTATGTCGGGGCTCTGCAACAGTGTGGCTACTATGTCGGGGCGCTGCAACAGTGTGGCTACTATGTCGGGGTGCTGCAACAGTGTGGCTACTATGTCGGGGTGCTGCAACCGTGTGGCTACTATGTCGGGGTGCTGCAACAGTGTGGCTACTATGTCGGGGTGCTGCAACAGTGTGGCTACTATGTCGGGGTGCTGTAACAGTGTGGCTACTATGTCGGGGCTCTGCAACAGTGTGGCTACTATGTCGGGGTGCTGCAACAGTGTGGCTACTATGTCGGGGTGCTGCAACAGTGTGGCTACTATGTCGGGGTGCTGCAACAGTGTGGCTACTATGTCGGGGTGCTGCAACAGTGTGGCTACTATGTCGGGGTGCTGCAACAGTGTGGCTACTATGTCGGGGCGCTGCAACAGTGTGGCTACTATGTCGGGGCGCTGCAACAGTGTGGCTACTATGTCGGGGTGCTGCAACAGTGTGGCTACTATGTCGGGGTGCTGCAACAGTGTGGCTACTATGTCGGGGTGCTGCAACAGTGTGGCTACTATGTCGGGGTGCTGCAACAGTGTGGCTACTATGTCGGGGTGCTGCAACAGTGTGGCTACTATGTCGGGGCGCTGCAACAGTGTGGCTACTATGTCGGGGTGCTGCAACAGTGTGGCTACTATGTCGGGGTGCTGCAACAGTGTGGCTACTATGTCGGGTGCTGCAACAGTGTGGCTACTATGTCGGGGTGCTGCAACAGTGTGGCTACTATGTCGGGGGCTGCAACAGTGTGGCTACTATGTCGGGGCGCTGCAACAGTGGCATGTGGCTCACTATGTCGGGGCGCTGCAACAGTGTGGCTACTATGTCGGGGCGCTGCAACAGTGTGGCTACTATGTCGGGCTGCAACAGTGTGGCTACTATGTCGGCTGCAACAGTGTGGCTACTATGTCGGGGCCTGCAACAGTGTGGCTACTATGTCGGGGTGCTGCAACAGTGTGGCTACTATGTCGGGGCCCTGCAACAGTGTGGCTACTATGTCGGGGCCTGCAACAGTGTGGCTACTATGTCGGGGCGCTGCAACAGTGTGGCTACTATGTCGGGGCCCTGCAACAGTGTGGCTACTATGTCGGGGCGCTGCAACAGTGTGGCTACTATGTCGGGGCCCCTGCAACAGTGTGGCTACTATGTCGGGGCCTGCAACAGTGTGGCTACTATGTCGGGGCCCTGCAACAGTGTGGCTACTATGTCGGGGCCCTGCAACAGTGTGGCTACTATGTCGGGGCTCTGCAACAGTGTGGCTACTATGTCGGGGCCTGCAACAGTGTGGCTACTATGTCGGGGCCTGCAACAGTGTGGCTACTATGTCGGGGCCTGCAACAGTGTGGCTACTATGTCGGGGCCTGCAACAGTGTGGCTACTATGTCGGGGCTCTGCAACAGTGTGGCTACTATGTCGGGGCCTGCAACAGTGTGGCTACTATGTCGGGGCTCTGCAACAGTGTGGCTACTATGTCGGGGCCCTGCAACAGTGTGGCTACTATGTCGGGGCCTGCAACAGTGTGGCTACTATGTCGGGGCCTGCAACAGTGTGGCTACTATGTCGGGGCCCTGCAACAGTGTGGCTACTATGTCGGGGCTCTGCAACAGTGTGGCTACTATGTCGGGGCCCTGCAACAGTGTGGCTACTATGTCGGGGCTCTGCAACAGTGTGGCTACTATGTCGGGGCCCTGCAACAGTGTGGCTACTATGTCGGGGCCTGCAACAGTGTGGCTACTATGTCGGGGCTCTGCAACAGTGTGGCTACTATGTCGGGGCCCTGCAACAGTGTGGCTACTATGTCGGGGCGCTTCAACAGTGTGGCTACTATGTCGGGGCCTGCAACAGTGTGGCTACTATGTCGGGCGCTCAACAGTGTGGCTACTATGTCGGGGCCTGCAACAGTGTGGCTACTATGTCGGGGCCCTGCAACAGTGTGGCTACTATGTCGGGGCCTGCAACAGTGTGGCTACTATGTCGGGGCGCTGCAACACACTGTCTTGACTCAAATGACTTGTGAAAATCGTCATAACTCGATTGTAAACAACTCAGGAATCATGCGGGGTTCGAATCCCCGTCTTAAGTCGATCCTGAATATATCAAGCCACATGTCATAAGAACATAAGAATGGAGGAACACTGCAGGAGTCCTACGGGCCCATACAAGGCAGGTCCTTCTCAAAACCATCCATTCCCGAGTAGGGTAACAGAGGCTAAGATCTTCGGTAGCTTTAAAAAGAGACTGAACAAATATATGAGAGAAAGGGGCTGGATTTGACCAGTACCTGAGGTGCTGAAGCAAATTCTTTGGTGTCTTGGGGAGAGGTTGGACAATACATGGGTGGGAATGATTGGTTTGATAAGGACTTGGTGTTTTTTTCTAGCTACGACAATATTAAAGATTACTTCCAAGCATTTGTGGATGGTGCGTCACACACACTGT
Source organism: Cherax destructor (assembly GCA_009830355.1). NCBI lineage: Eukaryota > Metazoa > Arthropoda > Malacostraca > Decapoda > Parastacidae > Cherax > Cherax destructor. The sequence continues at coordinate 766,680 of WNWK01000112.1, read as the reverse complement.
GGAAAAAATATACACAAGTGGAAAGAGACTTTGTCTGGAGTGATTAATATTACAATCACTCTTAATGTGGTGACAACTGCTACCTGAGGGAGAGATAATTGTTGATTATCACCAGTACTGAACATGTAGTGACAACTGTTACCTTGCCTTGTATGGAGACAGCGGTCCTTCTGCAGTGCTTCTCCAGTCTTACGTTCTTATGTAACCAAAAAGTTGAAAAATGAGACACTTGTGCAACATTTGGGTATCTTTATTGAGGAAACGTATCGCCACACAGTGGCTTCATCAGTCCGAGGGACTGATTACCTCAAACTCCTCCTCTCCCTACACCTTTCTACTTTGTATTGGACTGAAGAAGCCACTGGATGGCGAAACGTCTCCTCAATAAACCTTTCCAAACATTTCACAAGTATCTCATTCTTCAACTCATGGGTTTTCTGAGCCATTTATCCCAGTTGCATTAAAGGTTCATCATCAGTTGATCCAGAGTGGCAGTGGGTGGGTGTGGACGCCTTTCCTGAAGGCAGTGGACCTTTATCAAGTGGCCAGTGAGATGGAACACTGTGAAAGCTCTACGGAGAAAGGTCAAGACAGTGGGAGATGAGATGAGAAAGGTCACGTCAAGTCACGTGTGTTTGGGAAGACCAGAAGTATTTGACATTCTCGATCTGAATCCACGTACTGATGACCATTGTGAAGAAAGGTCACAGGCTGCCGTACAACGTTTCTAACGGGCCAACGTTTCGCTCTGTGTAGGGCTTAAAGTCAAGCCATGACCTAATGAGATTCTAAACAGAGAGAAATTCGACTTGAAAAAAAGCTCTACACCGAGCGAAACGTGACTTAATAAAGAAACTATACACTGTTCGAAATGTTCTACCTAAAGCTTTGTTTCTCCCATAATAAACAATGTACTGAGAGAGGCAAGCATCAACACAGAGTATTGTCAATATTATTATTATTATTATTATTATTATTATTATTATTATTATTATTATTATTATTGTTATTATTATTATTATTATTATTATTATTATTATTATTATTATTATTATTATTATTATTATTATTATTATTATTATTATTATTATTATTATTATTATTATTATTATTATTATTATTATTATTATTATAAGAGGTGAGAGTTGGTACTATGATTTGGATAAGTACACATGACTTTCACTATTCGAAAATGTAAGTGAAAGTTCGTGAATTTCACTGAGTTCTTAACCCGGATTAATGTTCAGGATGTTTGTTGTTTTTGTTGTGGTCGTTGTTGTTCTTGTTATTGTTGTTTTAGTAGTAGTAGTGTAGTAGTGGTGGTGGTGGTAGTGGTAGTAGAGGTAATAATAATATTAGTAGTAGTAATAGAAGTGGTAGTAATAGTAGTAGTTTTTGTTGTTAGTGTTGTTGCCTTATAACAATGTTGACCTTGTACATAACAGTAAGGTCACCCACATCCCTCCAGTGTTGAAGGCTCTGCTGAAATGATAGATCTATATAGGCTGGGTCCAGGCGAGAGATGAGTCGCTTGGTCTGTTCTCTGTCCTGTCCAGAAGTCGTAGATGAGACGGGAGGGGAGGGGGTGCAGGGAATCCAAGAAAGTGGAGCATACTCCAGGTGTGTGTTCACATTTGCCTCGTCTTGCAGCCTCTACCGTCGAGCAGGTACGAGATACTCCTTAGTGCTGTTAGCTTCTTGGCTGCCTTGCTTGTAAGATTTACTTCTTGGTTCTTCATAGTTAGTTTGGAATCAAATTTCACCCCATAATATGTCAACTTCATCCCCGGGTACCAACACTCTCCCATCCATTCTTACCACTGCTCTAGCTTTACCATCATGGTGCCTATCTAGAGACCATCATCATCATCTATCATCTCTCTCTCTCTCTCTATCTCTCTCTCTCTCTCTATCTCTCTCTCTCTCTCTCTCCTCCCCCACACATGAATCCCAGGCACAGTCACTGCCCTGACCACGCAAGGTCACTGCTTCCAGCCACTCCCCTTCTGTAACCTACATACACTTTCCATAGGTCAATGAAGGTGACTGACCGCTCCCGATACCCTTCCAGGGAGCGCTGGTAAATGTGAATCACACCTCTGCTCCATACCCCCTCCTTCAATGTCTATCCCTTGTGCCCACACGCACGCACTGGGCACTGCACCCACACCCAATACTGCCTCAGCCACTCACAGTTTGCTAATTCATTGACCTCTCTGTTGATTCTCTGGGTAATGGCTACTCACATTAACACGGTGCGAGTAACAGTGAGACGTCACTTCTCTTTGTTCCTCTTTCTCACTCGAAAGTAAATAATGAAGCTGAATGTTATAGGAATGCATTTAGAAGCTTAAGTCTACCACCCACTATGATAACATGAATGTAGATAAGTACGTTTATGGAGCAACTTGCAATGTAAATAGACTAATGTTGTAGTAGCCAGGCTTAGACTTACTAAGAAGTACTTCTGACAGTTTGACAGACACACAGACTGACTGATGTTGTAGTAGCCAGGCTTAGACTTAGTAACAAGTACTTCTGACAGTTTGGTAGACTTCTGACAGATGATGACCAAACCAAATACAAAGTACGTGGTCAGTCTTATGGTCACTATCTTGAACACTATGTGCTTTATTAAAGAATATAAAGACAGACAATGTAATAATCTATGTGATATGTCAATATATATTGTTAATGGAAATAAGATAACAAACATATTAAGCAAATTTTCTAAATTTACTTACGACAGATAAATCAACTGTACATGTAACTCCATATGTACTCCTGTTAACACTTTTGGGGCCTAGTTCCTATGGGCCTTTTGTGTATCCATGTGTTCTTGTCCTACCATCCACAGGATGGATATTGTTGCACAATAAACTAGCCACTTCGGTGGCAAAATACAAATACAAACATAGTTCTTCCCTTCTTGAGTCTTAAATCTTGTTCTTCTTTCTCATCTTCCTTGCAGCCATTTCCAATTTATTTTTTAAATAATAATAATAATAAATAACAATAAAAATAAAATAATAATAGCAATAGTAACAATGATACTACTACTACTACTTCCATCTTAAGTGTTCCTGAATCAGTTTCAGTTTTATTTTTGTCATTCTGTGTTGCTTCACTACAAACTTTCCCTTCCTTCTTATCCTTGACAAGTCATATCCCAGTCTTCTTCTAACTTCTTAATTAATCACCGTTAACCTCCTCATTGTCTGCCCTAAATTTTCAGCATAACTCTGACCTTTCTGCCAGCACACCTTCATCTCGCCCATCTCTCTACATTGTCTCATACTGAAATATAAATTAATAATAATAATAATAATAATAATAATAAAATAAAAATAAATGTTAATATATTTATTATTATTATTAATATTAATATTATTATTATTATTATTATTATTATTATTATTATTATTATTATTATTATTATTATTATTATTATTATTATTATTATTATTATTATTATTATTATTATTATTATTATTATTATTATTATTATTATTATTATTATTATCTTGTCCCTACCTCTTTTCTTGCTGTTAAGAATCAATCATTATAAGATATTAAGGGTCCACAATTTAAATAAGTCACTTTTTCTGACCTTTTTGGGTTATCCCGGGTAATTTACAGGTGTTATTAGGTATGATAATTGTACCTATGTATGGAAATGGTTAGTTAGGGTTTAATTGATCATGAGGACTATGATGGTTAGTGGAGAGTTTGACTGGAGGTGGGACGGTGGAGTAATAAATGGAAAAGATTGATGGATTGATGAGGTTTTGATGGGGGATGTGCTAGATGTGGCTGGGAAGGTTTTTGAGTGTGGGAAGGAAATTAGGGATGTGTTGGATCATCCAATGAATGAGAGAATGGAAGAGAAAAGAGAAGTGTGGAAAAGTTGGGTGCAGGTCTGGTCATGGTCCGGGCCGCGGGGGCGTTGACCCCCGGAACACCCTCCAGGTAGGCTCCAGGTAGACTCCAGGTAGGTATGTGTGGTGGTAGAGAGAGAGAGAAAGAGACCTCAGTTTCAGCACTTCTATGCCTGGTTGGCACTTCCATCCTGCCCTAGCTGGAGTATCTACCTGGGTGCCAGGGAGATACCCCAGGGTGCCCCTCTATCAAGCACCACCCTGGCATCATGTACTGGCATTTGTGTCTTGTTTCCAGTCCCAGTTCACATTCCACTCCTCTCTCTTCACACCATTCTTCATACACACTAAATCATCCATCTTTTACTTCAAGTTTTTCTTTGTCTAGCGAACTCTCTCCTTCAAACACTTTCCATATTTATATATATATATATATATATATATATATATATATATTAGTACACAAAAAAAGCTATACACATCGCTTTTATAAAAGCCACAACACCGAGGATAATGTGACGTCACGGTTTAAAAACCCGACAAGTTTAAGAATAAGAAAACATTCTTCTCTGTATTGGACCGATGAAGCCGCTGTCTGACGAAACGTTTCCTCAATAAAGATTCCAAAATGTTGCGCAAGTGTCTCATTCTTCACCTGAGGAAGATACCTTAAGTGTCAGTAAGATGACTGGGAAGTATAAGCGAGGTTGTTGGTAAGCAAGGGCCACTGCCAGACTGGCACTGTCTTGTGTACAGTGAAAGTTAAACCTGAGTGCCAGTTGTTAAATGAGTGTTGGAGAGGCCTGAGTGGGAGTGTGTTTGTAAATGAGTGGTGGAGAGGCCTGAGTGGGAGTGTGTTTGTAAATGAGTGGTGGAGAGGCCTGAGTGGGAGTGTTTGTAAATGAGTGGTGGAGAGGCCTGAGTGGGAGTGTTTGTAAATGAGTGTTGGAGAGAAGAGTATGTGTACTTTGCTCTATTTATTTACACCCACAGTGTGTGGGTACACTATTCTATATGATAGTTACATTGTGGGAACACCAGCAGTGTTGCTACACTATTCTATATGATAGTTACATTGTGGGAACACCAGCAGTGTTGCTACACTATTCTATATGATAGTTACATTGTGGGAACACCAGCAGTGTGATAGGCTCAGTAGGCTTACTTCAGTCATGCTTCACTCTCACGTTGATAGGCTGTGAACAGGTGAGATGCAGACTTAATAAGCCACTTGCAGTCGATAGGCATAAAGAAAACTCTTATCTGTTTCTCTATCAGGATAAGCTGATAGAGGAACAGTTAAGAGTTTTCTTTTTATGAAGAATGAAGATGATGTCAGGATATGTAGGAGAGGAAAGAGGTACATTCTGTAGGAACAGTATTGGATAACGTGTAAAATAAAACCAGAAGATATCAGAAACATTGCTGGAACAAGTCTTTAAGGGGAAACTGGACAAATATCTTCACTAGGTGCCAGATCAACCAGGCTGTGTTGGATATGTGGGGCAGAGAGCCTCCAGTATCTAGTACCAGACGAACCTGGCCCAAGGCCGGGCTCTGAGAGTAGAATAACTCTCGGAACTCATCAAAGGTATATCAAAGGTAAAGTTTAGACAGTGATGTGTGTCACCTTGACTGTTGAATGTGTTAATGAATCATATTTTAAAAGGAGTGAATGTCGGAGCTGCTGGCTTCACGTATAATGAAATTTATAAATACTATGATTTATCGCAGTTGCGTTTTGCTGATGACGCGGTGCTTTTGGGGAACTGACGATAACTGACAGAAAAAGGAGAAGATTTGGAAAGTAATTGGAAGAAGGAAGTTAAAATGATCACAGTAAAGAGCACAACCCTCAAGGTTTTAGTAATGGCACAATCCTATCTCACAAACCTGCTGGAATTTTACGACAAGGTCACGGAAGTGAGGCAACAGAAATGCAGGCACAGATGAGCTGCATATTTTTGGACTTTAAGAAGGTTTCTGGCACAGTACCCAACAAAAGCTAGAGGAGTAGGCAGGATTAGATCAAAGAATACCAAAACAATAGCAAAAAAATGATCACCAGAGCTAAAAAAAATGATAAAAGCTTTGAAGAAAAGCCGACAACCATTAAAGATGACCTCGTTGCTGACTGGGGAAAAAAATATATGCTTCTCATATATAAGGGCATAACAGACCATGCAACAATACAAAAACAAATTCTTAGTAGCTGCAACAGGAATAACAAGAAGCCATAACTGTTGTAAATTAAGAAAAATAATATTCCTTCAGTCATAGAGATGTCAGGAAGTGGAACAGTCTGGAGAGTGATGTGGTGGAGGCAGGATCCATACATAGCTTTAAGAAGAGGTATGATAAAAGCTTTTTTCCTTTTTCTTGAAAAAAGAGAGACGGAATATTCTCCAGTACCCTGGACCATGAGAGACAGAATATTCTCCAGTACCATGGACCAGGAGAGACAGAATATTCTCCAGTACCCTGGGCCAGGAGAGACAGAATATTCTCCAGTACCCTGGACCATGAGAGACAGAATATTCTCCAGTACCATGGACCTTGAGAGACGGAATATTCTCCAGTACCCTGGACCAGGAGAGACAGAATATTCTCCAGTACCCTGGACCAGGAGAGACAGAATATTCTCCAGTACCCTGGACCATGAGAGACAGAATATTCTCCAGTACCCTGGACCAGGAGAGACAGAATATTCTCCAGTACCATGGACCTTGAGAGACGGAATATTCTCCAGTACCCTGGACCAGGAGAGACAGAATATTCTCCAGTACCCTGGACCAGGAGAGACAGAATATTCTCCAGTACCCTGGACCAGGAGAGACAGAATATTCTCCAGTACCCTGGACCAGGAGAGACAGAATATTCTCCAGTACCCTGGACCAGGAGAGACAGAATATTCTCAGTACCCTGGACCAGGAGAGACAGAATATTCTCCAGTACCCTGGACCAGGAGAGACAGAATATTCTCCAGTACCCTGGACCAGGAGAGACAGAATATTCTCCAGTACCCTGGACCAGGATGTGTAAACTACACTCTGGTTATTTAATAAGTATTACAGAGAGGCTTGTAGAAGATATTAATACTGCAGTGTTGGAGTGACGTGTAGACTTAAACTATTACCAATCTTATTTAAAGTGTGAGTTGCCGCAGTTGTTGTTTGCTGAAGATTCTGGGCAGGTGCTGAGGATGATGGAGTGTGGGCATGCAAAAGAGGGAAATTGAAAGTGGATAGAGAATAGAAGAAGGTAATGAGTTTCAGAAACTGTAGTTTTAGAAATGAGTGAACATTACACTGGAGGGAATGAATATGTAGTGAGTTTATTGAGGTTCTTGGGAGTGAGTATGTCAGCAGATGAGTCTGTGAAGAATAACTTGAGTAATGCTTCCTTCCCCTCACCTGTTATGTTAGTATGGGTGTGAGGCATGGTCTTTTAACGTTGCAGCGAGGGGTTGGGTGGAGGCAGTGTTGATGCTAGGTAATAGATCATTTCAACACTTCAGTATAAGATTTTCTTGGGATTTTTAATCCGGAGAGTTAGCCACCAAAGATCAGACAATCAAGTCATTGAGGACTGTCGTATTGGTGTTGGGATCCTTTAATCTACTCCCCCGGGATGCCAACCACACAAGCCAAGTAACACCCAGGTACCTACTTACTGCTAGATGAACAGGGGTAGCAGGTATAAACACACTTGCCCAATCTTTCACTCGGGCTGGTGATCGATCCCCAGTCCTTCAGTATGCAAACTGAGGATGCAATCAACTGAGCCAGGAGCACCCACAATGAGAGTGTGAGTCATGGGTGTGAGGCATGGACTTTGAACGTTGCAGCGAGGAGGAGGCTGGAGGCAGTGAAGACGTTATGCTGCAGAGCGATGATTAATGTGAATTTTATTCCAAAATTTAAGAAAGTAAAGAGATCATAAGACTTTGTGGTGATACAGGAGACAATTCTGAGAGTGTACGGGAGACACAATTCTGAGAGTGTACGGTAGACACAATTCTGAGAGTGTACGGGAGACACAATTCTGAGAGTGAACGATGGATTCTTGACGTGGTCTGATAAAGTAAACATGAGTATTTACGTTTATTAAGAAGATATATACCACAAGAGAGGAGGAAAGACGTAAGGAACATCTTAAGAAGGCCAAGATGAAGAATGTAAGAAAAGCACAGAGTGGAAGAGTTTTGAACACCATCAGGCTTGCGTGAGCACTTTAGATCCGATCTAGTGAAGGTCACAGCAGTGTTCATGAGTTCACCTGCTATTGAGCAGTGGATTATAGTCATGAATGTGAACAGATCCACTGGAAAACAGTTGGTTCGACTCTGTTTCACGTGGGTGGTAAGTGCAGCACCTGCAGTAAGCCAGGTATAGATATTAATGAGGTAACTCAGTCTCACAAGAAAACCTCGTGTTTACAAAAGATTTAAACACCTGACAAGGTCACATGTGTCAATCAATACAGCGTGTGTTTACCAACGATCAGTACCATACAGCTTCTTGTTGTTGACGCTGCGTCTCTTAAACGAGAATGTTTGTTGTCCAGTCAAGTCTGTATTTGTGTCAAGTCTGATAGAACTGACTAATGGTCAGTAATTTTAAGCAATCTTACGTCCTCTAGTCTTTCGTGACTTACGTCACGAAAGACTTTCTTACGTTGAAAGTGAATCACTGAAGATGAGTCTTACGTTGAAAGTGGATCACTGAAGATGAGTCTTACGTTGAAAGTGGATCACTGAAGATGAGTCTTACGTTGAAAGTGGATCACTGAAGATGACTCTTACGTTGAAAGTGGATCACTGAAGATGACTCTTACGTTGAAAGTGGATCACTGAAGATGACTCTTACGTTGAAAGTGGATCACAGAAGATGACACAGCGGTGTCCACAAAGTGTAGCGTAATGCATGTCTTTTTTATGAATGCAGTAAAATGTACTTAAGTTTACCTCAGTAAAGTCTGGGTACTCAAGTTTACCTCATGATAGTCTGGGCACTCAAGTTTACCTCAGGATAGTCTGGGCACTCAAGTTTACCTCAGGATAGTCTGAGATGTGCCATCAGTGCGTCATGACGTCCGTGTCCTTGGATAGGAAGAAGCAGCAGACATCGTGACGTCCGTGATGCTCACAGCATCACTGCCACACAAGGACAAGTACTTGCTGGATTTCGTGTCACTGGTCACACATCTTCAGGACAATCTTTAGCATATATTTATATTCTCACTCCCTTTCCTATGTCCTGCGAGGAGAGTGACTCGAGGCGCTTCTTAATTATTCTCACTCTACACTAAGGTCCCTTTTTAAATCTCGCTGATAGTCGACTCTGTGTTACTGAATATTGAATCAAGTGTGATTCTCGTTATTATTAGCGTTATAATCATAACTATAAGCTAAACCACAAGGGTCATGTGAATCTATCATGATTATTGCTGTCTCATTTAAGTAAGGTTTGCCAGGAAACAGGACAAGTGTTTCCTGAGTCTTAGTCAGATGATGACCCGCCCCTGGTGCTTTTGGTCATCTGACCGAGGCCTTCCGCTGGCTTATCCCCTCCACCCCCTTTTTGGGCTGTCTCATTTATCTGTTATTCTTCTTCGTTATTTCTTTCCCTTTTTAGTTTATTCAGTTTTACCATAGTCAAAAGCAATGATTTTTTTTCCTGCAGTTTACCCTCAATAAATTGAAATTATTTGCAAATTCCTCTTTAATTTCTAGATTATTATTTAAATTGGTAATTTAAATAATAGTCTAGAATTTATTTGCTTCTCCACATTGTTGTTCTCTGTTTTATTTTTATTGTAGATAAATAGTTGAAGATCGGAAGGAGTTTGAGGTAATCAGTCCCTCAATCTTGAAAGATTGAGGGACTGTGTGTGTATGTGTGTGTGTGTGTGTGTGTGTGTGTGTGTGTGTACACTCGTGCGCATGTGTGTACATATTAACACTACCTGCTGAATGCAGTCATTCACCAGGCCAGCATTCGTGATACATTTTCACTGCCAACTGCTGAAAACAATTTCTCTCCCACTGCACAACAAGGATGCTGACAACACAAGTCTTCCTGCACAACAAGGATGCTGACAACACGTTCCTCTCCCACTGCACAACAAGGATGCTGGACAACACAAGTTCTCTCCCACTCAACAAGGATGCTGGACAACACAAGTTCCTCTCCCACTGCACAACAAGGATGCTGGACAACACAAGTTCCTCTCCCACTGCACAACAAGGATGCTGGACAACACAAGTTCCTCTCCCACTCAACAAGGATGCTGGACAACACAAGTTCCTCTCCCACTCAACAAGGATGCTGGACAACACAAGTTCCTCTCCCACTGCACAACAAGGATGCTGGCTACCCCTCCACTAGACGCCACCCACAATCAACCACACACACACACACACACTCACACACACACACACACACACACACACACACAACACACACACACACACCTCAACAAAAGCATCATGCAAAACTCCTCACGTCCCAGAGTCTAAACAATACTTTTATATCTACTGTCAGGAAAACCATTGTCGATACAATACTAGCGCCGTGGGACTCCACACACAGCAACACAAGACAGACTAAGTGAGTCTGTGTGAGTGCTCTCTTAGTGACGCTGCCGGGGGGTAATGGCACTAATGGGGCTGGAGATAAATGATATAAAATAGCGGCACAATGGGAAAAAATAAATACATAAGCAGTATAATGTGATCCTTTATTGACAACGTTTCGCCCACACAGTGGGCTTTATAGAGTCACAGACAGATCTGTGACTTGAAACGTAGTCAATAAAAGGTCGCATTATACTGTGTTTGTATTCATTTTTACATTAATGGGGCTAAAATAACCTTCATCCCATTTTTTTGACAAGTGTTTCCTGACGCGGGTCTTACATATGATGACCCGCCGCTGGAGCTTTTGGTCATCTGACCGAGGCCTTCCACCGGCTTACCCCTCCACCACTAGACAAATTATGGTTATGATTATAAGCATCAGATCCTCCTGGCTGGCCAGCGATCTCTCTTCTTCAGTGGGAAATTGAGGATAACGGAATTGTTTACATAACGTTGGATGACCTTCCTAACCTGAATATTGCGCACAACTCTCGCTCTATTGATCTTATGCCTTCATTTGTTTCTTAATTTTTTTTTTCTTAGAAGTGGTTGGACAGGTTTAGCTTCGTGATATTAAATTAGTCGTGTTTGTGTGTGTGTGTGTGTGTGTGTGTGTGTGTGTGTTTGTGTGTGTGTATGTGTGTGTGTGTGTGTGTGTGTGAGGGTGTGTGTGTGTGTACTCACCTATTTGTGGTTACAGGGGTCGATTCACTGCTCCTAGCCCTGCCTTTTGCTACTTTCCAGATTCACTCTCCTAGCCTCGTGGGCACTATCGTACCTGTTCTTAAAACTCTGCATAGAGTCTGCCTCTACAACTTCTTCGTCCAAATCATTCCACTTCCTGACAGCCTTGAAACTTAAGAAATATTTCCTGACATCCCACATTTAAGTTCCAGCTGTGTCCCCGAGTTCCCGTGTCCAACCCCTCACACAGCCTATCCCTGTCTGCTCTGTCAATTCCCCTGAGTATTTTGCATGTTGTTATCATGTCTCCCCTGGTTCATCTTAACAATGTCGTTACATTCGCTTTCGTCTTAACATGCTTTTTCAGGAGTGGGTTCCACACTGGTGCTGCGTACTCCAAAGATGAGCCTGACGTATGATGTTTAATGCCAGAAGGCTACTCTCAGATTTGTGGATGAATGGTTCAGAGAACCGACAAGTTGGTATATTAGACATATGTGCAATACTTGGGTATCTTTATTGTGGAAACTTTTAGTCACACAGTGGCTTCATCAGTCCATACAAAGAATAATCGTGGAGATCAGAAGGAGTTTGAGGTAATCAGTCCCTCAGCCTGGAGTCGATGTAATCAGTTCATCATTCTTGAAAAGAGTGATGTGAGCCTCTGGCGATATACTGGGTACTATGCTCACCCCAAGGTCTCCTCTCTGAGTAAAGTCTGCTGCCTCTGTTTCCCTAGGCTATACCCCGTTTCCTTCCGGTCTTCGTGCTTCTCAAGTCTTCATGACGTTGCATTTACTGGGGTTGATTTCAAACAACCACTTATCTGACCATTTTTGCAACTTGTCCAGATCCCTCTGTAAGCCTTTGCTATTCCTCATCTGTTTATATTCCCTTCATTAGTTTTACGTAATCGACGAACAGAGATACATCTGAATCAATTCCATCTAGTATATCATTAACATAAACCAGAAACAGTACTGGCCCTAATATTGATCCTTGTGGTACCCTGCTTGTTGCTCTTCCCCATTCTGACGTCTCTTCCTGGACAGTCAGTTTATGCTTGCTTCCCCCGAGGTCCTCCTGGATCTAACTATCTATCTAACAATCTAACTATCTATCTATCTCTACTAATACTGTCATTAAACTTTAAAAGGTTGATAGGATAAAAATGATCGTCTCTAAACCTGTGTTAGTTAATGATGTAGGATTGTGACTGGTTAAAGAATGGGCGTGGGTAAGTGTGGGTGTGGGCGTGTGTAAGCGTGGGTGTGGGCGTGGGTAAGCGTGGGTGCGGGCGTGTGGCGCGTGGGGCATTTCCTACTGCCATAGCCTGTCATATGGGATGGACACCTTTCTCTCCTCAGGTAACATTAGTGTGTAACTTCTCCTCTCTCTCCTCTCTCCCTACCTTCCTCCCTCCCTCCCTTCCTCTCTCCCTTCTTCCCTCCCTCTCTCCCTCTCTCCCTCTCTCTCTCTCTCTCTCTCTCTCTCTCTCTCTCTCTCTCTCTCTTCTTTCCCTCTCCTCCTCTCTCTCTTCTCTCTCTCTCTTCTCCTCTCTCTCTCTCTCTCTCTCTCTTCTCTCTCTCTCTCTTTCTCTCTCTCTTCTCTCTCTCTCTCTCTCTCTCCCTCTGTTTTCCTGTTGAATTATTGTTTCCGTTTCCATCTAATTGCTTATTCCTTCGTTTTCTTCTGTTTCTTCCCATTTCCTTCTCTCTCCTCTTATCCCTCTTCAATCTACCTAGTTCCCTCCTTCCTTCTTCCATCTACCTAGCTCCCTCTTTCCTTCTTCTATCCACCTAGTTCCCTCCTTCCTTCTTCCATCTACTTAATTCCCTCCTTCCCTCTTCCATCTACCTAGTTCCCTCCTTCCTTCTTCCATCTACCTAGTTTCCTCCTTCCTTCTTTCATCTACCTAGTTCCCTCCTTCCTTCTTCCATCTATCTAGTTCCCTCCTTCCTTCTTCCATCTACCTAGTTTCCTCCTTCCCTCTTCCATTTACTTAGTTCCCTCCTTCCTTAATAATAATAATAATAATAATAATAATAATAATAATAATAATAATAATAATATTTTTATTTACTACAAGTACATGTACAAGGTATACAGACCATAGCTGACATCAATGACATACTACTATATAGAAAGCCCCTTGTTATGCTGAGCATTTCGGGTAAATTAGGTCAGTTTTGTCCCAGGATGCGACCCACACCAGTCCACTAACACCCAGGTACCCATTTTACTGATGGGTGAACATAGACAACCGGTGTAAGGAAACACGTCCGATATTTCCACCCCTTCGCCGGGAATCGAACCCGGACCCTCACCGTGTGAAGCGAGAGCTTTAGCCACCAGGTCAGTTCCCCCATCCCTCTTCCTTCCTGTGTAAACAACAACCCTGGGAGGTAATACCCACCTCTCACCTCACTCTGACACAAACCTGTCAAGTGTTTGACACTCTGACATGACTGGTGGTCTTTGACACTGACATGACTGTCAGACAGAAAACTGTCAAATGTCTGACACTCTGACATGACTGGTGATCTATGACATTGTGACATGACGGGTAATCTTTGACTGACATGACTGGTGATCTTTTCATTCTGTCTCTTAAACAAGTAACATGACAGACAAGTCTCGCATTTCTTACATGAAATACACACAACATGTAGGTGTGTGTATGTACGTGTGTACTTGTACGTGTACACACTCATGAAACATTTCTTATCAATTTCTAAATAATGTCTTTAATAATAATAATAATAATAATTATTATTATTATTATTATTATTATTATTATTATTATTATTATTATTATTATTATTATTATTATTTTTATTATTATTATTATTATTATTATTATTATTATTATTATTATTATTATTATTATTATTATTATTGTTACTTTTAAAACAAGGTTGAGTATAGAACTGATATAGCATTAAGTAACTTTACTGACAGATATAGAAAACTCCCTGGTTAAGTGGAACATTATATAATTCGGTTAGTTTAATAGAATACTTTTATTTGCCATAATTAACATGGCCTAAAACTATTTTTTTTTACAATAGTTCGTGTTGATTGCTTTTCAGTCCCTCTGGGTAGTGGGTTAGAGACCTTTCCCTGTAATCAGTGTGCAGCAAATACAGTCGCTTTATATAATTTCTGCCTACGTCAAATTCGTCTTTACGTAACTTTTCTGGGGTAAATTTCAATTCAGCGAACGTCATTACGTCCGACTTTACGTCACTCGGCAACGTCACTTACGTCATAATATTTTTAGTGTTCATTATTCTTTAAAACAAAAAAATATGACTCAAATGCGTTTTTAGGTATATACTATTTCGAGTATTATACGTAAGTTTTACAATGTTTTGTCGTCATTTTAAGTCATTTTCAAGGCATTACGTCCGTTTACGTCAAAAACCGAGTTACGTCACGGCTCTTGGAACTAGTTAATGACGCAGGGCGGAGTACGACTGTATACAGATCAGTTAATCTTCTAAGTCTGTGTCTCACTGATGGTTATTACTCTGTGTTGACAGGTATACATGACACTCAGTTATTTTGCGTGTTGTGATGTCACCTGATTACTGTGATCTTTAAGGTATTCAAGGCTGAGTTATCACCTGACGGACGTGACCTTGAGGTGATATCTCAGTCTTATAAGTCTTCAGCTGTTCTGTTATTTTTGCAGTTCGTTAATAATGTGAGAAATCACGAAATCGCTTGGAATTTCACCAGTTTTCTCACAAAGGTTGTTCTTTATATTGTAATACCACCTGCTTACTGTGAACATATTCCATATATATATATATATATATATATATATATATATATATATATATATATATATATATATATATATAGTTCTAGGCCTTTCGTGTTGCAATCAACACATCGGAAGCCTGTAATTGTTTTACATGATGGTAGGATTCCTGGTGTCTTTTTCTGTCTCATAAACATGCAAGATTGCAGGTCTTGCTACTTCTACTTACACTTAGGTCACACTACACATACATGTACACGCATATATATATATATATATATATATATATATATATATATATATATATATATATATATATATATATATATATATATATATAACACACCCCTCTGGGTTTTCTTCTATTTTCTTACTAGTTCTTGTTCTTATTTCCTCTTATCTCCATGGGGAAGTGGAACAGAATTCTTCCTCCGTAAGCCATGCCTGTCGTAAGAGGCGACTAAAATGCCAGGAGCAAGGGCTAGTAACCCCTTCTCCTGTATATATTACTAAATGTAAAAGGAGAAACTTTCGTTTTCCTTTTGGGCCACCCTGCCTCGGTGGCCATCCTGCCTCGGTGGCCACCCTGCCTCGGTGGCCACCCTGCCTCGTGGCCATCCTGCCTCGGTGGGATACGGCCGACGTGTTGAAAGAAAGAAAGAAATATATATATAAATATATATATATATACATATATATATATATATATATATATATATATATATATATATATATATATATATATATATATATATATATATATATATATACACTTGAAGGCTAGATTCACAAGTTCTGAGAAAAACAACAATTTACAGAAGTAAAACGAATAGAAGAAAGTAAACAATAAGACGAAGAGAAAAACAAAAATAAGAATTTTAAAAATTGCGTCTTGAGATTTTTTACGACCTTTTTGTCAGGATAATTTATATTTTTTTCCCACTAAAATCGAGGTGTTTCTGTTTAAAAATAATGAAGGGGGGATAACTGATCAAACAGACTGTGGGTGCTGGAGTTTGACTGATCAACCAGACTGTGGGGTGTCGATAAATTCGACATTTGGCAACATCTTCATTCTGTAAATGTTTCGCCAGCCAGTGGTTTCTTCAGTCCAGTCCGGAGGTGGAAAATGAGGAGAAGTTTGAGGTAATCAGTCACTTAGCCTGAATGAGATGTGTTCTGTCCATCAGTCTTGATAAAAGTGAAGTATATTCGCGAAGATGGTGCAGGCAGCAATAGCCTGGCTGGTCAGGCTACTGCTGCCTGCAGTAGCCTGACCAGCTGCCGGAGATCAATACTTTCAAAACCAGTCATAGGTTTATTGATGTTTACGATCTTTGTCGCCTGACTCTTCCCTCTTTCCTCTTGTATTTTCCTGTATTCCCTTATTCGTTCTATCTGCTTCGTTTTCCTCGTTGCATCTCCCTGTTTCCTAGTCCCTATTTTCTCCTCTTCTGTGTTTATCCCTGTTTCCTAGTCCCTATTTTCTCCTCTTCTGTGTTTCTCCCTGTTTCCTAGTCCCTATTTTCTCCTCTTCTGTGTTCCTCCCTGTTTCCTAGTCCCTATTTTCTCTTCTTCTTTGTTCCTCCCTGTTTCATTCTATTTCTTTCATTCCCTCTTCTTCCACTTTTTTATTCATTCTTCTCTGTTCTCTAGTTCCTGTTTTTTCTTATTAATTATTCTCGTTTTTCTTGTCATTTCCTCCTGTTTCTTGTGTTCGTGGTGACGTCATATTACTGTCCTCTTGGAGTTCCCCTCGTTAAGTCACCAGTATGAAGCCACCAGTATGAAGCCACCAGTATGAAGGCACCAGTATGAAGGCACCAGTATGAAGGCACCAGTATGAAGGCACCAGTATGAAGTCACCAGTATGAAGCCACCAGTATGAAGCCACCAGTATGAAGCCACCAGTATGAAGCCACCAGTATGATGTCACCCGTATGAGGTCACCCGTATGATGTCACCAGTATGATATGCTCACCACATAGCAGCCTAAACATGTGGCTACTTTAACATTAGATCACCATGTGGGTACCTTAACATACCTTCAAGGTCACCATCATCTTAGAATATACTCTCAAGGTCGTCAGTGGCTAACATACTCACCAAGCGGTCATCATCACATACCCACAAGGTCACCAGTAAGATATACTCACCCAACAGACGTCTGGACTCACAAGGACGCAGCATACTCAGGTTGTAATATTTACTCATCCTGGCGTGGTATATAGAAGGGTGAGGCGTGTGTGTGTGTGAGTCAGGGGGTATGTGTACTCCTGGGCACACGTCACAGGCCCTGGGTACCACGTCACAGGAAATACCCCGTAGCTGGGGTAGGAGGTAGGACCAGAGATCCTGCCCAACCTGTCCTCTCGTATATCGTCTCTTGCATCATGCCGTTTCCGTGAGAGAATTGTGTAAACAAGGAACCCAGTGGAAATAAATCACGTTTTCTGACGGTTTTTTTTGGGGGGAGGGGGGTTATGCTACGTAATTTACATGGTCCAAGTGGGTCGAAACGTCGTGGTAAGTTTCTCTTTCCTATGTGTGGGTTATTTGTGTATTGTTCCAGTCAAGGTATTGTGGGTTTTTTTTTTGTCTTTAATTTACATTGTGTCGAGGCTGGTCACAGACCGGGCCGCGGGGGCGTTGACCCCCGAAACCCTCTCCAGGTATATTCCAGGTATGTATGATAATTGTATTCATGTGTACCTGTGCTTAAATAAACTTGCCTACACAATACCGTGGCTGGAACAGCACCATATTACTCGGTAGTGGAAATTTTGAACGTTTCGGTCTAATATCAAGCAGTTCGTTGCTTGATAAAGGTCCTGGAGCTGTGGAAACATCGTCTACAATGGGTTGTTTGAGCTTGGGCAATCTCTTAGCTAGCGGAAATAGTAGTATAAAGGTCATGTTTGGGAGACGCCGACTTGCTACCCCATGAAATCTTATCTTTCCTGGAAGCCAGAGTGCAAGAACATGTAAACAGAAGCTGGACTCTGGTTTGTTCTACTTCCAGGAGATGCCAAGGCGAAAATGTTTTTTTTTTTCACTCAGCGGGATGTGGATGACGATAGATGATTCAATGGCCGACAAACTTGTGAAAGTGGAACCGGTTCCACATAACAGAATGCCTTTCCGAGAGGCAGGCACTCAGGGTATGTGAGTTTAGATCCTCCAAACCTCTCAGATACGATCCTCCACTCTCCTGGGTTAATATTATATTGATGGGGAAGCGCTAAGTCAGTATGGGTCATAGAGTATCAAGGGAAAGGGAAATATGATGGATTTATATACAGTAAGGAGGGCTAGCTATGGGGTCATAGAGAATAATAATAATAATATTTATTACTACAAGTACATGTTCCCAGGATGCGACCCACACCAGTCGACTAACACCCAGATACCTATTTTACTGCTAGGTGAACATGGGCAGCAGGTGTCTTATAGAAACGCGTTCTAATGTTTTCCACCTGTACCGGAGATCGAACCACGAACCTCAGTGTATGAGTTGAGTGCGCTACCAACTGAGCTACGGAACACCCTTAGGAGACGTATGAAGATAGGCTAGCTATGGATGGATAAAGAGCCCATGAAGAGCATCAAGGCTGCTCAAGGGAGAGTCATGGCGCCTGGCGCCGAGCTGGGAGTTGCTACACCATCTTGGTCGTTCTCTTGTCTTTATAAAATTCAATAAAAACCAAGAAGTTTTCAGAACACAAACCCGAGCAGTGTGAAACATAGATATCTCAGACACGTGAATATACATAGATAGTCAACCATGAGAGATAACGAGAGAGAGAGAGAGAGAGAGAGAGAGAGAGAGAGAGAGAGAGAGAGAGAGAGAGAGCAGGGGCAACCTCAGTTATCATAACAAAACTGAAATATTAACATACATTATCATACAAGTTAACTAACGTGAGGGAACAACTTAGAGAAAGAATACCTCACCTTTACACATGTCAAGCATAGGAAATGAATCTGTCTGCCTCTGAGTCGCCCTCCTCGCTGCATTAATAAGTCTCACAGAAAAATGCCATATAGTGACTTCTGACGTCTTCAATTTGACAAATGACTAATATATATATATATATATATATATATATATATATATATATATATATATATATATATATATATATATATATATATATATATATATATATATATATATATTATTAACAATCGGCCGATTCCCACCAAGGCAGGGTGGCCCGAAAAAGAAAAACTTTCATCATCATTCACTCCATCACTGTCTTGCCAGAGGGGTGCTTTACACTACAGTTATAAAACTGCAACATTAACACTCCTCCTTTCCCTCCTCCTCCTTTCCCTCCTCCTCCTTTCCCTCCTCCTCCTTCCTCCTCCTCCTCCCTCTTCTCTTTCCCTCTCCTCCTTCTAGTTCTTCTCCTCTTCCTTGTAACCCTTTTTTTCTCTTCCTGATCCTCTTCTTCTTCTTCTTCTTCATCCTCTTCTTCTTCTTCTTCTTCTTCTTCTTTTTCTTCTTCTTCTTCTTCTTCTTCTTCTTCTTCTTCTTCTTCTTCTTCTTCTTCTTCTTCTTCTTCTTCTTCTTCTTCTTCTTCTTCTTCTTCTTCTTCTTTTAATTATTATTTTATCTTATTATTATTATTATTATTATTATTATTATTATTATTATTATTATTATTATTATTATTATTATTATTATTATTATTATTATTATTATTATTATTATTATTATTATTATTATTATTATTATTATTATTATTATTATTATTATTATTATTATTATCATTATCATCATCATCATTCATTCATTCATCACTGTCTCACGTAGAGTGCATGCTGCGTATACTGACCCTCAGGTTTGACTACAGTTTGCTTTTACACGAATTTACTCAGTCATTCACTGGCATATTTCCGAGTTCATTATCCCTGGCTCTCAAGGGGCCCAGAGCTAGAGCCACCACAAAGGCTACTAGTGGTGGGGAACGCCACAGATGATGGCGTCTGACAGCATCGTTAACATGTAGTTTTGAAGGTTCTCAGACGAGGGACTAGAGCTAGAGCTCGCCATAGCCAGGTTGATGTGAGATTCATCTGTAGAAACCTGCATTGTGGTCACAGTGGTGGCCCATGCTAACCTTCCTAAGTGTATAGCAGTGTACCTTGTCGGGAGACTCCTACTGGGCAGGTAAAATAATAATAATAATAATAATAATAATAATAATAATAATAATAATAATAATAATAATAATAATAATAATAATAATCATTATTTCTACAAATATTTGGTACAACTTATACAGACCATAGCTGACATCAGTGACATACTATATAGAAAGCCCCAGGTTATGCAGAGCATTTCCCGCAGCTTAAGTTAATTTTGTCCCCAGGATGCGACCCACACCAGTCGACTAACACCCAGGTACCTACTTACTGCTAGGTGAACAGGGAAAGCAGGTGTAAGGTGACTTACACCCTGTCTTTTCTGTGAGTTGTTTACAATTGCGTTATTACGAAATCATGATCTTTGCGTATATATACGCCATTTATGTTCCATGCGCGTCGGCCCGACCACTGTTTACACCAATGACTGAAGATGTTTCTTGCATTAGACTTCTAATGCGAGAAAAAACTGGTGAATTCTAATGGAGATGCTTTCCAAATCTGCGTATCACACACACACACACACACACACACACACACACACACACAGGAAGTGGAATAGTCTGGAAAGTGACGTAGTGGAGGCAGGAACCATACATAGTTTTAAGACGAGGTTTGATAAAGCTCATTGAGCAGGGAGAGAGAGGACCTAGGAGCGATCAGTGAAGAGGAGGGAGCCAGGAGCTCTGAATCGACCCCTGCAACCACAAATAGGTGAGTACACACACACACACACAGATGCTGGACCAACCACTTTCTGAGTCTCATCAATTTACGAGCGAGGATAAACACTTTTTTATTGCAGAAATCTAAAAAGCTTTATCATCTCCCGTGGAGATGGGGCACTTACCTCTTCTCGGGGATCATGAGAGATATCTCTCACTCTCTCACATTCTCTCTTTCTCTCTCTATCTCTCTCTCTCTCTCTCTCTCTCTCTCTCTCACACATCTTCTCCCACAGGCCACAGCTTATTGTCTCTCTCAGAGCTCTTGTTCTCACACTGTCTCACAATTCAACTTTAAACTCCCTCATTCTCTGTTACGTCGATACTCTTACAATATCACAACTCTTACTATCGTTCCTGTCAGAGCTCTTACTCTCTCTTATAAGGTCACTCAAACAATCCACAATGTACTTCTCGAGACTTTCTATCCACAATACGTGTTTCTAATCTATACAGACTCCGGTAAATCCTGTCACACTGTCATACACACGTTGGTGTATTAAGCACTCTCTTTTACGAAATGCATACATCGACATGCATACAACACTGATATTCATACATACAGCACAAAATACACACAGCACCAACATACATAGAACACCAACACACACACACTCACGCTCTTTCAGATGCTAAAGAGTGACTCTTAGTGAACCATTGACCCTTAACTCTCAAAAAAAAAAATTATGTGTGAATCACTGGTGCCTACATCCCAGTGTAGGCCTATTGATCATAGGAGTTACCCTTCACTTCCTCAGATCAAACTGGGTTACCCAGGCACTAGATGACAATATATATATATATATATATATATATATATATATATATATATATATATATATATATATATATATATATATATATATATATATATATATATTAGTCATCTAGTGCTCTAGGAACAACAGTTTGATTGGAAGTAGAAGGTAATCCTATGATCAATAGGCTAGATTACCACTATGAAAATTAGATATTCCAGGTTCTGACTACTCATTATCAGGAACTATATTCATATATTTTGATAATTGATATCATACTATTAATTCCTTTATTTTTATAGTATATTTTTTGCATATTTTGATATCACGTGTTTATGTGATCTTTTGCATATATATATATATATATATATATATATATATATATATATATATATATATATATATATGAAGACATGGGAGAGAGCCTGAGCCTATCTTTACACCCCACCAAATGTGAAATAGTTTCTACCAATCGACAGATGATCCAGAACATTAGGGCTGTTTTACCAGGGGCACGAGCCATTGATCCAGCCAACAGCATTCTCCTTGGTGCTCCTCTTGGGCCCAATGCCATCGATCTGGTCCTAGAAAAAAAAATCTCAGACCTCAGGACGATGGAAGGTAGGATGAAAGACATCGATACACATGATGCCTTCTACCTACTCACCAGGTGCCTGTCAATCCCAAAACTTACATACTTCCTGAGATGCTCCCCAGCCTTCAGCAGTCAGAAACTCAAGGAATATGACTCTCTCCTCAAGACCATGCTAGAGAGTGTATTGAATCTTTCCCTCGAAGATGGACAGTGGTTGCAAGCCTCACTTCCAGTCAGACTTGGGGGGCTGGGAGTACGCAAATCCTCCCAGATTGCCCTACCAGCCTTCCTATCCTCTTCCATCGCATCAAACGAGTTAATAAACAAATTCTACCGGACACCCTCAGTGACTCAGAAGGAATACAGGACCCTAACTATGCCAGTGCCATCACTGAATGGGAGACTCTTGCTGCTCCAGCACCAAGACCTAGTGAAGAACTGGCCTACAAACAGTCAAGTTGGGATGGACCCATCGCTGAAAAGATGCTTGCCAACATGCTTAGGGCTGTAGCATCAGACAGGGAAACTGTCCATATCCAACCTGTGAGTGCACATCACTCTGGACACTTCCTCCAAATAGTTCCCATTTCGGCAATGGGAACATGCCTTGACCCTGCACTTACCACACAGGAACTGACCCCCACACACCACACAGGGACTGACTCCCACACACCACACAGGGACTGACTCCTACACACCACACAGGGACTGACCCCCACACACCACACAGGGACTGACCCCCACACACCACACAGGGACTGACCCCCACACACCACACAGAAACTGACCCCTACACACCACACAGAAACTGACCCCACACACCACTTAGGGACTGACCCCCACACACCACTCAGGGACTGACCCCACACACCACTCAAAGACTGACCCCACACACCACACAGGGACTGAACCCCACACCACACCACACAGAGACTGACCCCCACACACCACACAGGGACTGACCCCCAAATGGACTGACCCCCCACAGGGACTGATCCCCACACACCACACAGGGACTGACCCCCCACAGGGACTGATCCCCACACACCACACAGGGACTGACCCCCCACAGGGACTGACCCCCCACTCTCTAATCCCTGACCACTCTCTCCCTCAAGTCAGGCCCACAGACTAACTTTCCTTTTCAAAGAACTTTCTCTGCAATTAAAGTGTCACTTTAATGTCTAGCGTCAAGACCGTATATGTTACCGCCTGGATTATCATAAGACTCACGGAGGAGCGCTAAAACCGTAGGGGAGTCGCAAAACAAGCGAATGAAATGATTCAGTGATGTTATTCCTATCTAGACTGAACTATCATATATTAGGTAAGGGGACGCAGGTGTAGCTAATGCGACGTTTTCGCTCTGGCAACGTTTCGCTCTCCAGGAGACGTTGTAAATAACACAGGTACGTTAAGGGTAGGTATAGGTATCATAGTGAGGTGTAAGGCAGAGTATAGTGGTAGTAGTAATAGTAGTAGTAGTAGATTGAGACACTTATGCAACATATGGTAATCTTTATTGAAGAAACGTTTCGCCACACAGTGACTTCATCAGTCCAATACAAAGGAGAATAGTGTAGAACAGGAGGAGTTTGAGGTAATCAGTCCCTCAGCCTTGAGTGAGAAGTGACTTATATACTGTAGACATTTGAGGTGCAGCAGTCGTAGGTGGGATCACACTTAACAAATCCAAATGTGGAAGTAGGTATTCTTCCGAAGGTTGGACGAAGTAGTAATAGCAGTAGTAGTAGTAATAGTGGTAGTAGTAGTAGTAATAATAGTGTTAGTAGTAGTAGTAATAATAGTGGTAGTAGTAGTAAAAATAATAGTGGTAGTAGTAGTAGTAATAATAGTGGTAGTAGTAGAAGTAATAATAATAGTGGTAGTAGTAGTAGTAATAATAGTGGTAGTAGTAGAAGTAATAATAATAGTGGTAGTAGTAGTAGTAATAATAGTGGTAGTAGTAGTAGTAATAATAGTGGTAGTAGTAGTAGTAATAATAGTGGTAGTAGTAGTAGTAGTAATAGTGGTAGTAGTAGTAATAATAATAGTGGTGGTTGTAGTAGTAATAATAGTGGTAGTAGTAGTAGTAATAATAATAGTGGTAGTAGTAGTAGTAGAAATAGTGGTAGTAGTAGTAGTAATAATAGTGGTAGTAGTAGTAGTAATAGTGGTAGTAGTAGTAGTAGTAGAAATAGTGGTAGTAGTAGTAGTAATAATAGTGGTAGTAGTAGTAGTATAATAGTGGTAGTAGTAGTAATAAGAATAGTGGTAGTAGTAGTAATAATAATAGTGGTAGTAGTAGTAGTAATAATAGTGGTAGTAGTAGTAGTAATAATAGTGGTAGTAGTAGTAATAATAATAGTGGTGGTTGTAGTAGTAATAATAGTGGTAGTAGTAGTAGTAGTAATAATAGTGGTAGTAGTAGTAGTAATAATAATAGTGGTAGTAGTAGTAGTAGTAATAATAGTGGTAGTAGTAGTAGCAATAATAGTGGTAGTAGTAGTAGTAGTAATAGTAGCAGTAGTAGTAGTAATAATAATAATAGTGGTAGTAATAATAGTGGTAGAAGTAGTAGTAATAATAGTGGTGGTAGTAGTAGTAGTAGTGGTAATAGTGGTGGTAGTAGTATTAGTAGTAGTAATAGGGGTAGTAGTAGTAATAGTGGTGGTAGTAGTACATGTGGTGGTATAGTATAGTGACAGTGTAGTGTCTGATAGTGACAGTTGTAGTGTCAGATAGTGACAGGTGAGTTAGTGATAGTGACAGTTGTGGTTCTATGATAGTGACAGTGTGTGTCTGGTGATAGTGACAGTTGTAGTGTCTAGTGATAGTGACAGTTGTGGAGTCTAGTGATAGTGACAGTTGTGGTGTCTAATGATAGTGACAGTTGTGGTGTCTAATGATAGTGACAGTTGTAGTTTCTAGTGATAGTGACAGTTGTGGTGTCTAGTGATAGTGACAGTTGTGGTGTCTAATGATAGTGAGAGTTGTGGTGTCTAGTGATAGTGACAGTTGTGGTTCTAGTGATTGTAGACAGTGTAGTGTCAATGATAGTATAGTGAGTGACTAAGTGATAGTGATAGTGACGTGTAGTATAGTGATTAGTGACAGGTTGTATGGTGCTAGTGACAGGTGTAGTATAGTGATAGTGACAAGTGTAGTATAGTGATAGTGTCAAGTGTAGTATAGTGATAGTGACAGGTGTAGTATAGTGATAGTGACAGGTGTAGTATAGTGATAGTGACAAGTATAGTATAGTGATAGTGACAGGTGCAGTATAGTGATAGTGACAAGTGTAGTATAGTGATAGTGACAAGTGTAGTATAGTGATAGTGTCAAGTGTAGTATAGTGATAGTGACAGGTGTAGTATAGTGATAGTGACAGGTGTAGTATAGTGATAGTGACAGGTGTAGTATAGTGATAGTGTCAAGTGTAGTATAGTGATAGTGACAGGTGTAGTATAGTGATAGTGACAGGTGTAGTATAGTGATAGTGACAGGTGTAGTATAGTGATAGTGACAGGTGTAGTATAGTGATAGTGACAGGTGTAGTATAGTGATAGTGACAGGTGTAGTATAGCGAGAGTGACAGATGTAGTATAGTAATAGTGACAGGTGTAGTATAGTAATAGTGACAAGTGTAGTATAGTGATAGTGACAGGTGTTGTGTCTAGTGGTTCTGGCTTCGATTCCTTCATTTTGGCTTCGATTCTTTTTTCTGGCTTCAATTCTGTTTATTTTGCTTCGATTCTGTTTTTTTCTGGTTTCGATTCTCTTGATTCTCTTTATTTTTGGCTTCGATTTAATTTAGCTTGGCTTCGATTCCCTTTATTCTCACTTCGATTCCCTTTATTCTGGCTTCGAATGACTTTATTCTGGCTTCGAATGGCTTTATTCTGACTTCAATTTCTTTATTTTGGCTTCGATTCTCCTTATATTGGCTTCAATTCTTTTATTTTGACTTTGATTCCTTTTATATGGGCTTTAATTCCTTCATTTTGGCTTCGATTCTCTTTATCCTGGCTTCGAGTCTCTTAAACAAACCATACCTATGATTTCGTGAGTCATTTGAGTCTCTTTGTACTTGCTTCGATTCTCTTTTTACAGGCTTCGATTCCCTTTATACTGGTTTCAATTCCTTTATTTTAGATTCGATTCTCTTTATACTGGCTTCAATTCCTTTATTTTGGTTTTGATTTACTTTACATGGGCTTCGATTCCCTTTATACTGGCTTCGATTCCCTTTATACTGGTTTTGTTGGAGATTAGTGTATTCTTAGATATACCCATGACACAGCAAGGATGGTGGTAAGGGCAGAAAGATGACTGTTTTTTGCATAATGGAGGTCGTCCAGGTGGTGGTGGAAGTCGTGCATGTTCCAGGGTCGTCAGGAATGGTGGTGGGTAGTCAGGTATGGTAGTGAGTCGTCAGGTATGGTGGTGGGTCGTCAGGTATGGTGGTGAGTCGTCAGGTATGGTGGATGGTCGTCAGGTAGGGACCAGGGTCGTCAGGTATGGAATAGGGTCATCAGATATGGGCCAGGGTCGTCAGGTACGGGCCAGGGTCGTCATGTACGGACCAGGGTCGTCAGGTACGGGCCAGGGTTGTCAGGTACGGACCTGGGTCGTTTGGTATGGACCAGAGTCGTCAGGTATGAACCAGGGTCGTTAAATATGAACCCGAGTCGTCAGGTATGGACCAGGGTCGACAGGTATGGACCAGGATCGTCAGGTATGGACCAGGATCGTTAGGTATTGACATGGGTCGTCAGATATTCTGAATATTCTCCTGTTTACTTTCTATTGTTTCTCTATCAAAACCCTCTTCACCTGCTCGTATCCCCCTCCTCTTCCTCCTCCTCCTCCTCCTTCTCCTCTTCCTCCTCCTAATCGTTCTCCTCCAGTACTTTCACCATCATCAACAGAACTTGTCTGGTGTTCTGTGTGACCCCCAGCAAGCCTGGCCCAGCAGACACTCTTGTGGGCAGTATTGATGTTCTCTCTCACAAGGCCTTAGCTCACACACACACACACACACACACACACACACACACACACACGCGCGCGCACACACACACACAAACATACACACACACTCACACGCATACATATATATGACTGCCATATAAGAGTACGCAGCACCAGTATGGAACCCGCACCTGTGGA
Source organism: Cherax destructor (assembly GCA_009830355.1). Classification (NCBI taxonomy): domain Eukaryota; kingdom Metazoa; phylum Arthropoda; class Malacostraca; order Decapoda; family Parastacidae; genus Cherax; species Cherax destructor. The sequence goes on along the minus strand of WNWK01000112.1, from coordinate 739,308 downwards.
AGCAAGAAAATAGAGAAAGTGTACAAGTATGCAGTGAGAGTAGTTCCAAAGTTAAGATTTATAAGAGACAAAGAGAGGCTTGAGGAACTAAATATAACGACCCAGGAGGACAGAAGGTCCAGGGGAACCATGATAACAACATACAAAATACTCATAGAAATGGATTGCCCAGACACGGACAGGCTGTTCGAGAGGCGGGAAGCAGGTACTCGGGGGGACACAGCTGGAAGTTGAAAAGACAAATGATCCACAAGGATGTCAGGAAGTATTTGTTCAGCCTCAGAGTCGTCGGGAAGTGGAATTACGAAGAAATTGTGGAGGTAGAGCCCTGGCTCCTGGGCCAGGAACTAAAACTTGACCCCTACAGCCATATATAAGCGAATACATCTTAGTGAGTACGGAACACAGATGAAATGGGAACATTACCAAGAGTCAAGTGGCTCGGTTGGCAGCGCACTTGCCTCACACACTGATTGTCCGGGTTCAATCCTTTGCACGGGTGGAAATGTTGGGCATGTTTCCTTATTCCTGCTGTCCCTGTTCACCTAACAGTAAGTAGGTACCTGGGTGTTAATCACCTTACATCTGCTGTTCTTGTTCAACTAACAGTAAGTAGGTACCTGGGTGTTAATCCCCTTACACCTGCTGTTCCTGTTCATCTAGCAGTAAGTAGGTACCTGGTTGTTAGTTGAGTTGTGTGGGTGGCATCCTGGGGGACAAGATTGAAGGACCACAATGAAAACAAGATGTAAAACAACTGAGAATACCAACAGCAACAGACCAACAAAGACCACAGATGGATCTGGACAAGCTGCTGGAGTTTAACCCCAGCAGTACAGGCTCAGGACACAAGGAAGGACCTCGGGGTGAGCACAGTTCCCAGCATCTCACCTGAGACGCAAATCAACCAAATAACCATGGCGACAAAGGCAAGAATAGCAGATTTAAATATAGCATTCAGGAATCTTAACAAGGAGTCAGTCTACGACGCTATACACTGCATATGTAAGGGTTATCCTGGAGTACGCAGCACCAGTATAGAACCTACGAGATTAGTCTCAGAGCTGAGGCTAATCTCGTGGGAAGTATGAACCATGAGACAAGAGGAAATGAACATGACGTTACTAGCGAAGGACCAGAGGAGACATGATCATGACATACAAAATACAAGAGAAATTGACAGGGTGGACAGGGCAGGTCTGTTCGAGAGGCGGGAATCAGGTACAGGAGGGCACAGTTAGAAGCTAAAAACCACTGATGAATCACAGGGATGTTAGGAAGTTCTTGTTTAGCTTTAGACTGGTCATGAAGTGGAAACCTGGAGAGCAAAGTGGCAGAGGTAGAATAAATACAGAGTTTTAAGAATAGGTAACACACACACATACACACCACCCCCACCACTACCAGTCTTCCAGCCTCCCTACACTACGTAATACTCTTCCGAGTACTTAATACTTAACCAAGGTGGAAAATTATGTTCCCTGAGATAGAACTTGCGTCAGGAGGATGGTAGTACTGAGAACGAGACTCGGGGTACTGGTAAGAGTTCTGGGGCACTGGTAAGAGTCCTGGAGTGCTAGGTAAGAGTCCTGTGGTACTGGTAAGAGTTCTGGGGCACTGGTAAGAGTCCTGGAGTGCTGGTAAGAGTCCTGGGGCACTGATAAGAATCCTAGGGTACTGGTAAGAGCCCTGGGGTACTGGTAAGAGCCCTGGGGTACTGGTAAGAGCCCTGGGGTACTGGTAAGAGCCCTGGGGTACTGGTAAGAGCCCTGGGGTACTTTATAAGAGTAATGGTGTACTAGATGGTAGTGTCGAACCTTCGTAGTTTGTAGTGTCTGTCAAACTGCCAGAAGTACTCGTAACCAAGACTAAGCCTGGCTACTGCAACATCAGTCACTCTGTATACATTGCAAGTGTCTCTACTAATATCCTAATCAACGCATGTTTAATTACTATTAGTAAAAAGAGGAATTTCTTCTCAAACCTTTACAAGTGATTTAAGGAAGAGATTACTAGTGATGAGCATCTTGGGAAGGACTTGCAGGAATGTGATATAAAATTCAACCAGAAGATGTACACAAGATTCTAGAGGATGCACATACGAATCTAGAAGATGTACATACAATTCCAGAAGATGTGCACACGAATGTAGATGTACGCACGAATCCAGAAGCAAATTAGTAGCGTTTTTTTGTGGTGTGTGACGTCAGAGTTGCTACACACTGGAGGATCCATCTTAGAAGAACGTAAGAGACGGGGCAGGAGGATGCCCAGGGATGCTGGCTACTGATTCATCTCTCTCTCTACCCCACATCTCTCTCTCTCTCTCTCTCTCTCTCTCTCTCTCTCTCTCTCTCTCTCTCTCTCTCTCTCTCTCTCTCTCTCTCTCTCTCTCTCTCTCTCTCTCTCTCTCTCTCTCTCTCTCTCTCTCTCTCTCTCTCTCTCTCTCTCTCTCTCTCTCTCTCTCTCTCTCTCTCTCTCTCTCTCTCTCTCTCTCTCTCTCTCTCTCTCTCTCTCTCTCTCTCTCTCTTTCACTATGGTGCTGAGCACAGCCCAGGTCCATGGTTCTGAGCACAGCCAAGGACCATGGTGCTGAGCACAGCCCATGACCATGGTGCTGAGCACAGCCCAGGACCATGGTGCTGAGCACAGCCAAGGACCATGGTGCTGAGCACAGCCAAAGACCATGGTGCTGAGCACAGCCAAGGACCATGGTGCTAAGCACAGCCTAGGACCATGGTGCTGAGCACAGCCCATGACCATGGTGGTGAGCACAGCCAAGGACCATGGTGCTGAACACAGCCAAGGACCATGGTGCTGAACACAGCCAAGGACCATGGTGCTGAGCACAGTCCAGCACCATGGTGCTGAGCACAGCTCATGACCATGGTGCTGAGCACATCCAAGGACCATAGTGCTGAGAACAGCCAAGGACCATGGTGCTGAGAACAGCCAAGGACCATGGTGCTGAGAACAGCCAAGGACCATGGTGCTGAGCACAGCCCAGGAAATACTTCACTGTCCACACTGAACAAAAAAAAGAATTGCTTTTTGTTTTATTTCCTTGAAACCTTGTGAAGTGAGTCTGATTATTATTATTATTATTATTATTATTATTATTATTATTATTGTGATTATTATTATTATTGTGATTATTATTATTATTGTGATTATTATTATTATTGTGATTATTATTATTATTGTGATTATTATTATTATTGTGATTATTATTATTATTATTGTGATTATTATTATTATTGTGATTATTATTATTATTGTGATTATTATTATTATTGTGATTATTATTATTGTGATTATTGTGATTATTATTATTATTATTATTATTATTATTATTATTATTATTTTTATTGTGACTATGTTTATTACTGTTTTTATTAGTAATAGTAGTAATAATATTAGTAGTAGTATTAGTAGCAGTAGTAGTAGTAGTAATAGTATTAGTAGTAGTAGTAGTAGTAGTAGTAATAGTAGTAGTAGTAGTAGTAGTAATAGTAGTAGTAGTAGTAGTAATAGTATTAGTAGTAGTAGTAATAATAGTAGTAGTAGTAGTAATAGTAGTAGTAGTAGTAATAGTATTAGTAGTAGTAGTAGTAATAGTATTAGTAGTAATAGTAGTAGTAGTAGTAGAAATAGTATTAGCAGTAGTAGTAGTAATAGTATTAGTAGTAGTATTATTAGTAGTAGTAGTAGTAATAGTATTAGTAGTAGTAGTAGTAATAGTAGTAGTAGTAATAGTAGTAGTAGTAGTAGTAGTAGTAGTAGTAGTAGTAGTATAGTAGTAGTAGTAGTAGTAGTAGTAGTAGTAGTAGTAGTAACCACCTTCAGTCACAACAACAGCAACAACAATAGCCTACTGTCTCCCAGGTGTCAGGTGTCAAGTATGAGGTGTCAGGTGTTAGATATCAGGTATCAGGGGTCATGTGTCAAGTGTCAGGTGTCAAGTATCCTTGATGCTGATGATCCCATTCCTAAACTCTCCATAACCCCTGTGGGTTTAGTGCTTCCCCCTAATCCATAATTTATTAATAGTCACTTTCAGCGTGTTTAATAAAGTCAATAATATCAATAATAATATCAATGATACTATAAATAATATCAATGGAAATATCAATAATATCAATAGTAATATCAATAATAATATCAATGGTAATATTAATAATATAAATAATATCAATAGTAATGTCGATAATAATATCAATATCAATAATAATATCAATGATGATATCAATAATAATATCAATGATAATATCAATAATATAAATAAAATCAATATGAGGATAGTGAGGCTCAGGTTAGAGTGTGTAGGAGAGAGGGAGATTATTTCCCAGTAAAGGTAGGCCTTAGACAGGGATGTGTGATGTCACCATGGTTGTTCAATATATTTATAGATGGAGTTGTAAGAGAAGTGAATGCTCGGGTGTTGGCAAGAGGTGTGGGGTTAAAATATAAAGAATCTAACACAAAGTGGGAGTTGTCACAGTTGCTTTTTGCTGATGACACTGTGCTTTTGGGAGATTCTGAAGAGTTGCAGAGGTTGGTGGATGAGTTTGGTAGGGTATGTAAAAGAAGAAAATTGAAAGTGAATATAGGAAAGAGTAAGGTGATGAGGATAACAAAAAGATTAAGTGACGAAAGATTGGATATCAGATTGGAGGGAGAGAGTATGGAGGAGGTGAATGAATTCAGATATTTAGGAGTGGACATGTCAGCAGATGGGTCTATGAAGGATGATTTGAATCATAGAATATATGAGGGGAAAATGGTGAGTGGTGCACTGAGGAGTCTGTGGAGACAAAGAACTTTGTCCATGGAAGTAAAGAGGGGAATGTATGAGAGTATAGTTATACCAACACTCTTATATGGGTGTGAAGCATGGGTGATGAATGTTGCAACGAGGAGAAGGCTGGAGGCAGTGGAAATGTCATGTCTGAGGTCAATGTGTGGTGTGAATATAATGCAGAGAATTCGGAGTTTGGAAATTAGGAGGAAGTGCGGGATTACCAAAACTATTATCCAGAGAGCTGAGGAGGGGTGGTTGAGGTGGTTCGGACATGTAGAGAGAATGGAACGAAACAGAATGACTTCGAGAGTGTATAAATCTGTAGTGGAGGGAAGGCGGGGTAGGGGTCGGCCTAGGTAAGGTTGGAGGGAGGGAATAAAAGAGGTTTTTGTGTGCGAGGGGCTTGGATTTCCAGCAAGCATGTGTGAGCGTATTTGATAGGAGTGACTGGAGACAATTGGTTTTTAATACTTGACGTGCTGTTGGAGTGTGAGCAAAGTAACATTTATGAAGGGATTCAGGGAAACCGGCAGGCCGGACTTGAGTCCTGGAGATGGGAAGTACAGTGTCTGCACTCTGAAGGAGGGGTGTTAATGTTGCAGTTTTATAACTGTAGTGTAAAGCACCCCTCTGGCTAGACAGTGATGGAGTGAATGATGATGAAAGTTTTTCTTTTTCGGGCCTCCCTGCCTTGGTGGGAATCGGCCGATGTGTTAATAATAAAAAAATAATATAAATAATGTCAATAATAATAATATCAATAATAATAATAATAATAATAATAATAATATCAATAATAATAATAATAATAATAATAATAATAATAATAATAATAATAATAATAATAATAATAATAATAATAATAATAATAATAATAATATTAATAATAATAATAATAATAATAATAATAATAATAATAATAATAATAATAATATCAATGATAATATCAATAATAATATCAATCATCAATCATAATTTTTTCTATGTACAAACAAAAGATATAAATTTGAAAGATTCTTAAAAATTTACAATTCTGTGTTGAGCAAAGTTGGTATTGCAAGAAGTTTGCAAAGCTGGTTAAGCTTGGGATGTGGTTCACTGGCCCAGCTTAGCCAGCTTAACTGACCACCTCTTCTTTAATCACTGTTTGTAGGTATTAAAGTGTTCTTTGACTGGTGGTAAACAGGTGGCATTAAACCTTAATGACGTTCGTGTAGTAGACAGACTTGAAACCCCATTAACCAACCCAGACCACTGTGTTATTACTCCTTAATGGTCTAGACGAGGGTAGGTTCAGTCTCCTGTCGATGTCTGAAAGTAGGTGCGGTGTTAGTACCTACTGTGGGTACGACAGAATGAACATAGTTTCTGCTACTGCCCGAAAGTAGGTGATGTCTGGAGACCTACTGTGGGTACGACGAAATGAACATATTTTCTGCTTCTGCCTGATAGAAAGTAGGTGATGTCTGGAGACCTACTGTGGGTACGACTCACATATGTTCGCTTCATAACCTTAACAATATCTGAGACAATAACATGGTCATTGCTTGGTAATTTAACAAATGAGTTCAGCTTCGACTGAGTTACTTAATCACTTCCAGTACCAGGAGGTGGTGAGAGGAGGAGGTGGGTGGTAGAGGAGGAAGGAGAGATGGAGGTGGATGGGAGAGGAAGGGAGAGGGAGAAGAGAGAGGGAGAGAAAGAAAGAGGAAACGCCCACCTAGACGACTCCAATCATTGACCTTGAGTGTAGTGCAATGTCCACTGAAGGTTGCCTGACTGGCATTCCCTCCCTCCCAAACCCACCCTGGCCCAACCTCCGCCCTCCCACCCAGGACCACCCTCCACCCTCCACCCACCCACCCAGGCTTTCTTCAGCCCGGCTCCTACCCAAGTCACCCCTCCAACCCCAAACCCACCTCCACCCACTCTATAGTACTCCAGTGATAATAACAATCCTACAATGAAACAAGAAGAATAAAAAGAAGAATCTTTATTTCTACAAGTACATGATACAACTTATACAGACCATAGCTGACATCAGTGACATACTATATAGAAAGCCCCTTGTTATGCAGAGCATTTCGGGTAAATTAAGTCAATTTTGTCCCCAGGATGCGACCCACACCAATCGCCTAACACCCAGGTACCTACTTACTGCTAGGTGAACATGGACAGCAGGTCTCTTAAGGAAACACGTCCTAATGTTTCCACCCGTACCAGGGATCGAACCACGGACCTCAGTGTGTGAGCTGAGTGCGTTACCAACCAAGCTACGGTTAACTAGTTTCTACTAAGTAACAGGGGCTCAGGTGCTAGGAGACTCGCCCACACGTCTCACCTCATCCAGGGCTCGAACTGGGGTTTCTCTCACTCGTGAGCCGATCAATCCAGAGCTTTAACTTGATCAAGCTCCACCTAGAGCTTTGTCAAGCTGTGGGGTCGTGCAACACGACCTTGCAATCACTACAACACGACCTTGCAATCACTGCAACACGACAAGGGGAAAAGTGAGATAGGGAACCTGGATTTTTTTTTGCCATTCGAGACAAAACGAACGTTCTAAATTGGAACAAATTTTCGTACAAACAAAACGAACATTCTAAAATGGAACAAATTTTCCTCTTCGTGTCGAGAAATTCGTTGTAAATCTAGTGTAAATAAGTGTAAATGTAATTGTAAATATTCGTTAAAATGCCCGAGAACAGCCAGGCTTTAAGGGTGGTACCGTTGGAAATGTACAAATGTGCTAGAGTTAGAAGTGTACAAAGGTGGTACCGTTGAAAGTGTACAAAGGTGGTACTGTTGGAAGTGTACAAAGGTGGTACTTTTGGAAGTGTACAAAGGTAGTACAGTTGGAAGCGTACAAATATAGTACCGTTGTAAGTGTACAAATGTGGTACCGTTGGAAGTGTACAAAGGTGGTACCGTTGAAAGCGTACAACAGTGGTACCGTTGGAAGTGTACAAAGGTGGTACAGTTGGAAGTTTACGAAGGTGGTACCGTTGGAAATGAAATGTGGTACAGAAGTATACAAAGGTGGTACCGTACAAAGCCACACGAACGGAAATTCAGGAAAAGGTGAAACCTCGATGAAGAATGAAGGATTGTTCTTCATTTAGGGTTTCCGATGTGAATAAACAAATCATTCAACTCCTAGTTTAAATGCTATGACTACGCTGTTGCAATCGCAGTTCCAAGCTCCTTCCCGTCTGTCCTACGTGACTTGCTTCACAGTATGCACACGGGAGCTGAGCCACGCAACCATCAGCATTTTCTGCGGAGTTCTTTATCAAAATACTTTTTTTGTGAGATCTTGACTTTCAAATATGACATTTATGCTTAAGTTTTTTAGTGGAGTTGTAACTTGATGGAAGTTTACATGGTATGGTAGTACCAGATTATTCATGGTGAAGTATGGTTCACTGTGTTCTTTTTGGCGGGTTCATGAAATGCGTTCCTATCACCTCTCAAAGATTTATCTATATCTCTTTTAGGTATCTTAAGTTATAGATTATTTCATATATCTTCATCTGTGAACTGAAGGCTTTGAAAAACGTACAGTTTTCAAGAACATTGTGGAGAACACTGAACATTTAGCTCTGTCATGATGTCAAGAAGAATACAAATGAACAAATATTGTTTGTCTTTTCATATGTTTTGAATCTGAGTTCCTGGTTCGTCTTCATAATTATCACATCTAAGACTGGCAGTGAGTTATTATCTTCAAACTCATCATGAGCTCAGTATTCACTGTCACTCATCATGAGCTCAGTATTCACTGTCACTCATCATGAGCTCAGTATTCACTGTCACTCATCATGAGCTCAGTATTTACTGTCACTTATCATGAGCTCAGTATTCACTATCACTCATCATGAGCTCAGTATTCACTATCACTCATCATGAGCACAGTATTCACTGTCACTCATCATGAGCTCAGTATTCACTCTCACTCATAATCATGATCTGTGAAGGACACGAGAAACGTTTGTGGCCTAGAAACTCAGACTTCCAGGTAAACACATCCTCACACAGGACAACCCCTCATCAACCACGTACTGTTCCAATCAACACACACACTTCAGGAGCACTTCACACACAGGAACACTTCAGACTGGGGGTCCCAAGGTGGTGATTACAGTGATGTACAACCCGCCACAGAATAGCAGGAGGCCAAGACAAGAATATGATGAGAGCAACAGAGTAATGGTGGACACACTAGCTGAGGTGGCCAGAAGGGCCCACATGGGCAAGGCAAAGTTATTAGTTGTGGGTGATTTCAATCACAAGAAGATTGACTGGGAAAACCTGGAGCCACATGGGAGCCCAGAAACGTGGAGGGTTAAGATGATGGATGTGGTACTGTGAAACCTCATGTATCAATATGTCAGGGACATTACCAGAGAGAGAGAGAGAGAGAGAGAGAGAGAGAGAGAGAGAGAGAGAGAGAGAGAGAGAGAGAGAGAGAGAGAGAGAGAGAGAGAGAGAGAGAGAGAGAGAAAATGAACCAGCAAGGTTGGACCTAATATTCACCTTGAGTAGTTCAGACACTGAGGACATCACATATGAAAGGCCCCTCGAAGCTAGTGATTACGTGGTCTTGGCTAGGGGGTCAAAGACTGCAAACCTCACTCAAGGAAAAGGATCTTGGGGTGAGTATAATACCGAGCACACCTCCTGAGGCGCACACATCAACCAAATAACTCCTGCAGCACATGGGCGCCTGGCAAACCTAAGAATAGCTTTTCGACACCTGATTAAGGAATCATTCAAGACTCTGCACACCGTGTATGTCAGGCCCATACTGGAGTACGCAGCACCGGTATTGAACCGACACTTGATCAAACACGTCAAGAAATTAGAAAAAGTGCAAAGGTTTGCAACAGGACTAGTCCCCGGAGCTAAGGGGTATGTCCTACGAGGAGAGGTTAAGGGGACACAGCTTCCAGTTGTGTCCCCGTGTTGCTGTGTTCAAGGGATGTTAGAAAGTATTTCTTCAGCCACAGAGTTGTCGGGAAGTGACAGTCTGGAGTGTGATGTAGTGGAGGCAGGATCCATACATAGCTTTAGAAAAGATACAACAAAGCTCATGGAGCAGGAAGAGAATGGACCTAGTAGTGACTAGGGAAGAGGCGGGGCCAGGACCTGTGACTTGACCCCTGCAACCACAAGTAGGTGAGTACACACACACACACACACACACCATGAAGGAAATGAAATAGAGGACAGTAGGGATGGAAACAATGAAGGGAGGTGGAACAGAGGAAGGAAGAATTGTTAGGCTGGGGAGGCAATAAGCCAGCATAATAAATTGTACAAAAAAAAAGACAAAGAAATCTCGAGAGACAGTCAGTGGAAGGAAGAAAGATGGAGGTCAATGATGATTCACGGACTCCATGAGACTGAAGGTGGTAAGAGATGGATTGATGAGGAAAAGATTATATTGACCATCTAGTGAACAGGAAAAGAAGAAACAGAACAGGTGAAGAATTAGACACATGTGCAACACCTGGGTGTCTTGTAGACGTTTCGCCCACCAGTGGTTTTATAAGTACAATAAATAGTGAAAGATGATATAATCAGTCCCTCAGCCTGGAGTCGATATGTTTATTCCATCAGTCTTATCAAGAATGATGGACTGATCACATCGACTCCAGGCTGAGGGCCTGATTACCTCGAACCCCTGATCTTCAACCATTCTTCTCCGTATTGGACTGAGGAAGCCACTGGCTGGCAAAACATTGCCACAACAAAGAAACCCAAGTGTCGCACAAGTGTCAAATGTCTCATCCTGTCGGTTCTCTGAACAATTTACCTGCTTACTAATCTGATGGTCACATAACGCAAAACAGGATCCTACGACAGAGAGGACTCTAGAACACAACACGGCGCTACTGTCGTGTGTGCCTAGATAGAGACAGCACAGTGACAGAGAGGACTCTAGAACACAACACGGCGCTACTGTCGTGTGTGCCTAGATAGAGACAGCACAGTGACAGAGAGGACTCTAGAACACAACACGGCGCTACTGTCGTGTGTACCTAGATAGAGACAGCACAGTGACAGAGAGGACTCTAGAACACAACACGGCGCTACTGTCGTGTGTACCTAGATAGAGACAGCACAGTGACAGAGAGGACTCTAGAACACAACACGGCGCTACTGTCGTGTGTACCTAGATAGAGACAGCACAGTGACAGAGAGGACTCTAGAACACAACACGGCGCTACTGTCGTGTACCTAGATAGAGACAGCACAGTGACAGAGAGGACTCTAGAACACAACACGGCGCTACTGTCGTGTGTACCTAGATAGAGACAGCACAGTGACAGAGAGGACTCTAGAACACAACACGGCGCTACTGTCGTGTGTACCTAGATAGAGACAGCACAGTGACAGAGAGGACTCTAGAACACAACACGGCGCTACTGTCGTGTGTACCTAGATAGAGACAGCACAGTGACAGAGAGGACTCTAGAACACAACACGGCACTACTGTCGTGTGTACCTAGATAGAGACAGCACAGTGACAGAGAGGACTCTAGAACACAACACGGCGCTACTGTCGTGTGTACCTAGATAGAGACAGCACAGTGACAGAGAGGACTCTAGAACACAACACGGCGCTACTGTCGTGTACCTAGATAGAGACAGCACAGTGACAGAGAGGACTCTAGAACACAACACGGCGCTACTGTCGTGTGTACCTAGATAGAGACAGCACAGTGACAGAGAGGACTCTAGAACACAACACGGCGCTACTGTCGTGTGTACCTAGATAGAGACAGCACAGTGACAGAGAGGACTCTAGAACACAACACGGCGCTACTGTCGTGTGTACCTAGATAGAGACAGCACAGTGACAGAGAGGACTCTAGAACACAACACGGCACTACTGTCGAGTGTACCTAGATAGAGACAGCACAGTGACAGAGAGGAAACAGTTGATGGGAAAGTCAGCAGATGAGATGACGGGATATCTAGCTGGAAAAATGATGAGAGAGAGAGAGAGAGAGAGAGAGAGAGAGAGAGAGAGATTCATATACAGAGGAAGTGAAAAGAGAAAGACGCAAAGAGAGCCTTTGATTCAACCAGAGATGCAGAGAAACAAAGACAAGATTAGATTTTGCCACCGAAGTGTACCACATATCCACATAACCGAAGTGTACCACATAACCGAAGTGTACCACATACCACATAACCGAAGTGTACCACATATCCACATAAACGAAGTGTGAAGATTGAGACACTTATGTAACATATGGGAATCTTTATTGAAGAAACGTTTCCCCACACAGTGGCTTCCTCAGTCCAATACAAAGCAGAAATGTGTAAGGAGAGAAGGAATTTTCAAAACCATTCATCACATCAGTCAGACACTGCAACATCATGGGATCTTGATACAAGGAATTCTTCAACACTCGTCCAACCTTTGGACGAAGACCTACTTACACTAGTGGATGGTCCCACTGTGACCCCGCCTCCTCCTGCTTCCACTCACCTGACTACAGTACAAATCCACATAACCAAAGTGTACCACATACCACATAAACAAAGAGTACCACATATCCATCCTGTGGAGGGTATCGCAAGAGGAAATTTGCTTAATCTATCTGGTATCTTATTTCCATTACCAAGATATGTTCACATATCTCATAGGTTATTATACATGTCACATAGGTTATTATACATGTCACATAGGTTAATATACATGTGACATAGGTTATTATATATGTCACATAAGTTATTATACATGTCACATGTCACATAGGTTATTATACATGTCACATAGGTTATTATACATGTCACATAGGTTATTATACATGTCACATATGTTATTACACATGTCACATAGATTATTATACATGTCACATAGGTTATTATACATGTCACATAGGTTATTATACATGTCACATAGGTTATTATACTGTCCGTGACAAGAACATCATAAAATTATAAAAAAAAAACAGAAAGCGAGGACAGAGGAGAACAGAGAAGTGGGTAGATAAGACAGAATGGAATATCTTGCGGTGAAGAGTCTGAGTGATAGTAAGAGAATGAGGTTGAGGCAAAGGCCAAGTCTGCGATAGATGGTGTTGAAACCCGACAAGTTGATAAATGAGTCACTTGTGCAAAATTTGGGAATTTTTATTAAGGAAACGTTTCATCGGTGAGTGGATTCTTCACTCCAGTACAGAGAAGAACGATGGAAGAAGAGGGGGAGTTTGAGGTAATCAGTCCCTCGATCTGGAGTTGATGTGTTCACTCCATCAGTCCAGCCTGAGGGACTGATTACCTCAAACACCTCCTTATCTTCCAACGTTCTTCTCTGGATTGGACTGAAGACACTGGCTGGCGAAATGTTTCCTAGGTTATATGAACAACACTGGAACTGAATCAGATGTGTCCTTGTTAACTGAGGAGAATAAAATCAGATGAGGGAAGGAAAAGACTTAAACTTGATCTGAATAAACAGAAAGATTAGTCAGAAAAGTCGTTGTTTGAATTCAACCCCAGCAAATACAGGGTTAAAAATATAGTGGAGGGAGAATAGAGGCTGGAGACTTTACCCAGAGTGGAAGACCTTGTGATCATAGTGTCGGGTATACCACCTGAGGCTCACGTCAGTAGAACAACCTCTGCAGCCAATGTTCGTCTGGCAAATATTAGATTAGCCTTCAGAAAACTCAACAAAGAGTCATTCCTGGCCTCTTTATATAACATTTCTGAGGTCCTTCTTGGAGTATGCAGCACCAGTATTGAACCCACACCTGAAAATACACGTTAAAACAATGGAGACAGTGCATAAGTATGCAACGAGTCTTGTTCCTGAGCTAAGTTGTGTGAGCAACAAGGAACCAGAGGAGACATGATAAGAACATACACAATACTCTGGGGAATTGATAAGATGGACGGGGATATGTTGTTTGAGAGGCGAGATAACTGGAAGTTAAAGACACAGATGGCCACAGGGATGTCAGGAAGTATTTCTTCAGTTTCAGAGTGATGGGAAAGTAGAATGATCTCAGTGAGGAAGTGGTGGAGGCAGACTTCATACTTAGTTTTAAGAGCAGGTACGATAGTGTCCACGAGTCTGAGAGGGAGTTAACCAGATTGGCAAGAAGGCAGGGACAGGCGCTGAGAATCAACCCCTGTGAGTACTAATATGTGAGTACACACACACTAAGAACTTGATGTAAGATCAAGATTCTATAGGTGACTAGATATCGGTGCTCAGCTCTGAGCACTTGATCCAAGGAATTAATGCTACCATGCACTTTTAAGGATAAAACTTTATAATAATAATAATAATAATAATAATAATAATAATAATAATAATAATAATAATAATAATAATAATAATAATAATTGCAATAATAATTATAATAATAATTGCAATAATAATAATAATAATTTCAATTATAATAGTAATAATAATTGCAATAATAATAATAATAATAATAATAATAATTGCATTAATAATGATAATAATAATAATAATAATAATAATAATAATAATAATAATAATAATAATAATAATAATAATAATAAATAATAATAATAATAATAATAATAATAATAATAATAATAATAATACTTAGTTTGTGTTAAATATTTTTGTTTTAAGTTATAGTCACATAAGTGAACGTTATAATGAATATAGTTCTCTATCGTCGTGAAATAAGAAGGTAACTTTTACGAAGGTTTGAAGCTAAGCAGCAGAGGCTTGTGGGAGTTATCCCAGCCAAACCAGGATGCTGGGAATGAATGAGTTAACAGGGTTATCAAAGCCTATTCCTTGGGTAGCATTGGGTTGGGCAAATAGTTTTGTTAGTGGGTTTGAGAAGGACCTGCCTAGTGTGGGCCAGTAGGCCTGCTGCAGTGCTCCTCCTTTCTTATGCTACCTTATTTACTGCGTCTCTTAATTAGGAAAAAAATAAATAAAACGAGAAAACATTGAAAGTGACAACAAATTCGGTTCTTTGAAAATATATAAACAATTTATTTCAAGTGAGAAAGTGTGTTAGCTCTCAGTTCTCTTTAATTCTCCACAAATTTATACATTAAATAGAGACAATGATTTGTGTTTTTAAAAAGCAAGGAAACGAGGATATCAATTTACACCTTAAAACATGAAGCAATACCTGGTGATAATAATAACAACAACAACACCAACAACAACAACAACAACAAATAATAATAATAATAATAATAATAATAATAATAATAATAATAATAATAATAATAATAATATATAAATATATATATATATATATATATATATATATATATATATATATATATATATATATAAAATAATATAGTGGGGTTAAAAGACAAAGAATCAAATACAAAGTGGTCACAGTTGCTTTTTGCTGATGACACTGTGCTTTTGGGAGATTCTGAAGAGAAGTTGCAGAGGTTGGTGGATGAGTTTGGTAGGGTATGTAAAAGAAGAAAATTGAAAGTGAATATAGGAAAGAGTAAGGTGATGAGGATAACAAAAACATTAGGTGACGAAAGATTGGATATCAGATTGGAGGGAGAGAGTATGGAGGAGGTGAATGTATTCAGATATTTGGGAGTGGACATGTCAGCAGATGGGTCTATGAAGGATGAGGTGAATCATAGAATTGTTGAGGGGAAAATGGTGAGTGGTGCACTGAGGAGTCTGTGGAGACAAAGAACTTTGTTCATGGAAGTTAAGAGGGGAATGTATGAGAGTATAGTTATACCAACACTCTTATATGGGTGTGAAGCATGGGTGATGAATGTTGCAACAAGGAGAAGGCTGGAGGCAGTGGTGATGTCATGTCTGAGGTCAATGTGTGGTGTGAATATAATGCAGAGAATTCGGAGTTTGGAAATTAGTAGGAGGTGCGGGATTACCAAAACTATTATCCAGAGAGCTGAGGAGGGGTTGTTGAGGTGGTTCGGACATGTAGAGAGGATGGAACGAGACAGAATGACTTCGAGAGTGTATAAATCTGTAGTGGAGGGAAGGCGGGGTAGGGGTCGCCCTAGGAAAGGTTGGAGGGAGAGGGTAAAAGAGGTTTTGTGTGCGAGGGGCTTGGATTTCCAGCAAGCATGCGTGAGCGTATTTGATAGGAGTGAATGGAGACAAATGGTTTTTAATACTTGACGTGCTGTTGGAGTGTGAGCAAGGTAACATTTATGAAGGGATTCAGGGAAACCGGCAGGCCGGACTTGAATCCTGGAGATGGGAACTACAGTGTCTGCACTCTGAAGGGGGGGTGTTAATGTTGCAGTTTTATAACTGTAGTGTAAAGCATATATATATATTGTCAGATGTTCTTAGTTTTGACTCAAAAAATATAATTATCAAAGATCATTTTTGATATCTTTAAATAACTGGTGCAAGTATATACACAGAGGTATATATACCCCATGTATATACAAATGTATATACTCATGTATATACCCATGTATAAGTTCACGTATATACTCATGTATAAGTTCACGTATATACCCATGCATATCCCCATGTATTCCCATGTATATACCTATATACAAATCACGTATATATCCATGTATATACCCACGCATAAACCCATATATATATCCAATTAAGTACCCTGTATATAGATATGTATATACCCACACATAAACACATATATAAAAATATATACCTTCATATACCCATGTATAAACCCATGAATATACACTTATATATACACATGTACATTCTCACGTATATACTATGTATATAGCTATATATTCTCCACGCATATACTCATGTATATGCGTGGTATATATATATATATATATATATATATATATATATATATATATATATATATATATATATATATACCCATGTATAACCAAGTATATATCCTCAAATACCATGTACAAACCCATGAATATGCACATGTATGTACCATGTATATACTCATGTATATACGTACAAGTATATTTTGGTACGACTGAGCGCCATCCACCAAGGCCACGTCACCAGTAAAAAAAGAAACACATTCACCATCATTTTGTCAACAACTGCCTTGCCTAAAGTGTGCACACGTGTCCAGTCACATAGCCCTGCATGTCTGGTGTGTGTGTGTGTGTGTGTGTGTGTGAGATGCAGCTCCTGGTCCCGCCTGGATTTTTGGTTCTTGAAGAATATATATCCCTTCCGGACACGTACTGTCATACCCACTCTTGAAGCTGCGTGTGTGTGTTTGTCTGTATCTGCTAGGTGTGTCTGGGAAGACATTTCCGCTGGATTAAGAAGCACATTGATGCATGTCGTCAATGTTGTGTCATCACAGGAAGTTTCGGAAACATTGATGGTATGTATTAGAGACCAGTTGATGAATAAGACACATGGTAAACACGTTTCGCTCACTATGGTTTCTCGTAGAGTCCGTTGAAGATTATAGAGTGGAGACGGTGGACCAGGGGTCGCCGAACTTTATTGGGTATTACCCCAAAACAAATTTTTGTAGAGGGAAATTCCCCACTAGACTTAAAATTCCACAGCATTCATATTTAAAATAGTTTATTGAAAAGTTTGTATTATACGCGATAAAGCAACTTTAAAAATAAAGCATAAAATCAACAAAATAATAAATTGAAAAATAAATTGCATAAAAATTAAAAAAATTGTAACCGACAAATTTAATAAAAATCTAATTTAGGAACTAAAGAATTTTTATTGAAAACATTTGCACTTCAGGTTTTGGAGAAATTATGTTATTTCATGTTTAATACATCATCAAAATTAGGGCTTTTTGATGTCAGAGCAATTTGGATCCTGTCTTCGGCGTTCAACCGAATTCTTGACTTTTGTTTTTGAGTTAGAGAGGAAAATCGTTGTTCGTAAAGATAGGTAGTTGCAAATAACAGCAGTTATTTTTATTTCTTCCTCTTGTGCAATTTTGAATGCCTTTGCAGCCTTTGACATCCAAAAAAATGGACAGGTCTGCATTGTTCTGAAATTCAGTGCTTCATTGTTGGAGCGAAATTCATGAAGTGCGTCTGCCAATCCTTCAGGATCTTCTGCCAATACTTCAGGATCTTCTGCCAATCCTTCAGGATCTTCTGCCAATCCTTCAGGATCTTCTGGCACATCAGCGGTCTCACAATTGAAGGGATTCACAACCCAACTCACAGTTTGTGAATCAAGATCTGGAAAGTAATCAGAGAGCCGCTTTCTGAGTTTGCTAAGATGCCCTATAACTGGGTTCTTGATGTCAACAAAAGAAACATCTTCACAATCTTCCAAAAACACAGCTAACTTTGTAAAAAACAACTATTTTGTTTTGGTCTGCTGAAATATTTTCTCTGGCTGTAATAGCATTGATGTTTTCCCCTTGCAGGTCTTTGTTCAGTGTAATCACATACCCAAAGATGTCAGCTAAATATCAAAGATGTGCTCCCCAAGAAGAGTTTGTTGGACATGCTTTAGATCAACCAGAAAAATTTCAAGTTCAATTTTGAGTGCCCTAACTCGATCCATCTCCAGGTGAAAGTCACCTCGCTTCTGTGTGATAAAGTAGGTCTGCTTCTGTGTGATAAAGTAGGTCTGCTTCTGTGTGATAAAGTAGGTCTGCTTCTGTGTGATAAAGTAGGTCTGCTTCTGTGTGATAAAGTAGGTCTGCTTCTGTGTGATAAAGTAGGTCTGCTTCTGCGTGATAAAGTAGGTCTGCTTCTGTGTGTTAAAGTAGGTCTGCTTCTGTGTGATATATATATATATATATATATATATATATATATATATATATATATATATATATATATATATATATATATATATATATATATATATATATATATATATATATATATGTTTATTGAGTTTTCCTTATCCCTGAGATTTTCATTTTTACCCCATTTGGGGTTATTAAAGGCGGTCAGTCCCTCAGTCTTGATAGATGGTGGTCAGTCCCTCAGGCTTGATAGATGGTGGTCAGTCCCTCAGGCTTGATAGATGGTGGTCAGTCCCTCAGGCTTGATAGATGGTGGTCAGTCCCTCAGGCTTGATAGATGGTGGTCAGTCCCTCAGGCTTGATAGATGGTGGTCAATCCCTCAGGCTTGACAGGTGTTCACAACAAGTGTCACAAGTGTCACAACAAGTGTCACAACAAGTGTCACAACAAGTGTCACAACAAGTGTCACAACAAGTGTCACAACAAGTGTCACAACAAGTGACACAACAAGTGTCACAAGTGTCACAACAAGTGTCCTGCTTGACTGTGAGAAACTCACCTCAGGAAACACCTGAGCCACAGTGACCTTCAAAGTCTTGATCACTAACAAACAAAGGTCAATAGTGCATTAACCCTTCAAAAGAGGTACGTAGGTACCTTGATGTCAGAGGTCTCTTGATGCCAGGAGTCCCAGCTAACCCTCCTTCACTTACCACATTATATTGTTTAAAAATGAAAGTGTATAATAACCATCTAGGAATATATGCGTATATATATATATATATATATATATATATATATATATATATAAAATATATATATATATATATATATATATATATATATATATATATATATATATATATATATATATATATATATATTCGTGACTTCTACATTATCAAGGAACTATAAAAATAAAAGGTTAACAGGAAGGCATATAAGGACGAGACTAAACCTCGCTGCCTCACAACAACACCTGACAACAACACCTGACTTTTTATGATGATGAAGGTAGTCAGTGATCCGTGGAGTTTTGAGACTCTCAGATCGCTGGTTCTAACCCCACCCGTGGTATGGTTTGACAGTTTATATGCTACTCAAAATTTTTTTTAATGTACCTTAAATTCTTCCAAAATTTTATTAATTATAAATTAATCCAATTTATATAAACCAAAAGAAATATTCATATTATTTTCAAAACTGCTTTTTATGAAGCATGATTCTATTATATTCCTGTCAACCATGGACTTGCTTCATACAACTTTCTCAGCATTTTGAAAATCAATTGGTTAAAATCTCTCACATAATAAACAGAGCATTAGACTCTTGTCCAGTTCTAATGTTATATTTATGTTGTTTTAATCTTAGTTCAAGACTTTTACCAGTTTGACCGTAATAAACTTTATCACATATTTTACAAGGAATCTTATAGACAAATTCGTCAACATTTTGGGGGGAATTTTTTATCAAAAGTTTTTTAACTGTGTCAGTATTTTTAAATACAACTTTGATACTAAAAGTCTTAAGAAGGGAAGGCATATCAACCAAGTTTTCATGGTAAGGGAGAACCAACCTACTTTTAGTTGAATAAGGTTAGCTGTCCCTTTTTGAATTGTAAAAAGTATTTCTGGCAGTTTTATAAGATTTATCAATTAAGTTTCTTGGGTATTTTAGATCATTAGCTATTTCATATTTTTTGGAGATTTCTTCATCTATGAACTCTGGACTACAAATACGTAAAGCTCTCAAAAACATTGATGAGAATACAGAAAGTTTAACTCTGTCATGATCTAAAATGTATTGCTTAACACTTGTCAACATTGAAGTTCAACTTCCTGTTCAACTTCTCAACATTATCACAGAGTTCTTAACTGTTTGTCCCTGCTTCATATTTCCTTAAGAGCCACGTATATTACCCCGTCTTCTAATAATATGCTTACTTTTCCATTATGATCTACCTTGTAAATAATTACTATCGCATTTGCTCTATCTGTTTCGTAAGGTGAAGTTCAGGATCTTTCCTTAATTCATGGTATAACTTAACAAATCTTTAAGGACAATTGTGATGCAGAGGTCTGAACACAGCTGACCTTTGCATCACAAACGAAACAGACAAAGCAAATTGTCCTCAAAGATTTGTTAAGTTATACCATGAATTAAGGAAAGATCCTGGACATCACCTTACGAAAAAGACAAAGCAAATGTGATGGTAATTATGGACAAGGTAGATTATAGTGGAAAAATTAACATGTTATTAGAAGACGGGGGTACTTAGGTGCTTCTTAAAGTTGTGTCATCAGCAAATTTTGCTTTACTAGATGTTAGTCCCACCTTGAGATTATCTCAGGACGAGACAGTTACCAGAGTGACATGATGGAGGCATCACACACATACACGACACTAGAGGAGGCATCACACACATACACGACACTAGAGGAGGCATCACACACATACACGACACTAGAGGAGGCCTCACACACATACACGACACTGGAGGAGGCATCACACACATACACGACACTAGAGGAGGCATCACACACATACACGACACTAGAGGAGGCATCACACACATACACGACACTGGAGGAGGCATCACACACATACACGACACTAGAGGAGGCATCACACACACACACGACACTGGAGGAGGCAGCATTACACACACACGACACTGGAGGAGGCAGCATCACACACACACGACACTGGAGGAGGCAGCATTACACACACACGACACTGGAGGAGGCAGCATCACACACACGACACTGGAGGAGGCAGCATTACACACACACGACACTGGAGGAGGCCGCATACACACACACGACACTGGAGGAGGCAGCATTACACACACACGACACTGGAGGAGGCAGCATTACACACACACGACACTGGAGGAGGCAGCATCACACACATACACGACACTGGAGGAGGCATCACACACATACACGACACTGGAGGAGGCAGCATCACACACATACACGACACTGGAGGAGGCAACATCACACACATACACGACACTGGAGGTGGCAACATCACACACATACACGACACTGGAGGTGGCAGCATCACACACATACACGACACTGGAGGAGGCAACATCACACACATACACGACACTAGAGGAGGCAACATCACACACATACGCGACACTGGAGGTGGCAACATCACACACATACACGACACTGGAGGTGGCAGCATCACACACATACACGACACTGGAGGAGGCAACATCACACACATACACGACACTAGAGGAGGCAACATCACACACATACACGACACTAGAGGAGGCAACATCACACACATACACGACACTGGAGGAGGCAACATCACACACATACACGACACTGGAGAAGGCAACATCACACGCAAGAGAGAGAGGGATGGGTAGATTGCATATTCTTGGATTGTAAGAAGGCGTTTGACACAGTTCCACACAAGAGATTAGTGCAGAAGCTGGAGGACCAGGCAGGGGTAACAGGGAAGGCACTACATTGGATCAGGGAATACCTGTCAGGAAGACAGCAGCGAGTCATGGTACGTGGCGAGGTGTCGGAGTGGGCGCCGGTGACGAGCGGGGTTCCACAGGGGTCAGTCCTGGGACCAGTGCTGTTTCTGGTATTTGTGAACGACATGACGGAAGGAATAGACTCCGAAGTGTCCCTGTTTGCAGATGATGTGAAGTTGATGAGAAGAATTCAATCGGACGAGGACCAGGCAGAACTACAAAGGGATCTGGACAGGCTGCAAGCCTGGTCCAGCAACTGGCTCCTGGAGTTCAACCCCACCAAGTGCAAAGTCATGAAGATTGGGGAAGGGCAAAGAAGACCGCAGACGGAGTACAGCCTAGGGGGCCAGAGACTGCAAACCTCAATCAAGGAAAAGATCTTGGGGTGAGTATAACACCAGGCACATCTCCTGAGGCGCACATCAACCAAATAACTGCTGCAGCATATGGGCCTAGCAAACCTAAGAACAGCATTCCGACATCTTAATAAAGAATCGTTCAGGACCCTGTACACTGTGTACGTTAGGCCCATATTGGAGTATGCAGCACCAGTTTGGAACCCACACCTAGCCAAGCATGTGAAGAAGCTCGAGAAAGTGCAAAGGTTTGCAACAAGACTAGTCCCGGAGCTAAGGGGTATGTCCTACGAGGGAGGTTAAGGAAATCGACCTGACGACACTGGAGGACAGGAGAGACAGGGGAGACATGATAACAACATATAAGATACTGAGAGGAATTGACAAAGTGGACAGAGACAGAATGTTCCAGAGATGGGACACAACAACAAGGGGACACAGATGGAAGTTGAAGACTCAGATGAATCACAGAGATGTTAGGAAGTATTTCTTCAGTCACAGAGTTGTCGGGAAGTGGAATAGTTTAGGAAGCGATGTAGTGGAGGCAGGCTCTATACATAGCTTTAAGCAGAGGTATGATAAAGCTCATGGCGCAGGGAGAGTGACCCAGTAGCGGCCAGTGAAGAGGCGGGGCCAGGAGCTTTGACTCGACCCCTGCAACCACAACTAGGTGAGTACAACAACTAGGTGAGTACATACACGACACTAGAGGAGGCAACATCACACACATACACGACACTAGAGGAGGCAACATCACACACATACACGACACAAGAGGAGGCAACATCACACACATACACGTTACTATAGGAGGCAACATCACACACATACACGACACTAGAGGAGGCAACATCACACACATACACGACACTGGAGGAGGCAACATCACACACATACACAGTAAGTGTAGGAGAGTCCAGCCACACCGTCTGTCTCGCTCGTAGGTCTAACGCTAGTGAGGGGGTGCGCCTATGTGACCCTATGCACATGCGCAGAGCCTCTGACGTCAGCGGGTATCGTGACGTCACACGAAAAGGGACCAGCTGTATAAGTGGGATGAATGCTGGATGCTGGTACACTACACAAGTGTACATATGATACTGATACGACACACACACACACACACACACACACACACACACACACACACATACACACACACATACCCAATGATTCCACCCACCTCAGTACAAACTCCACCTTCACACCAACCACCCATAGTTCCCCATCAGATCTCCCACTTTCCCAACCCCAACATACCCCCCAGACTACGGTTTTAGAAAAGAAGTTAAAGGTTTGGTATACAAATGCAGATGGTATAACAAATAAATGTGAGGAGTGGCATGAAAGAATAAAGGAGACATCCCCAGACATAATAGCACTCACAGAAACGAAACTCACCAGGATGATAACAGATGCAATCTTCCCACCCGGATATCAAATCCTCAGGAAAGATAGAGGGAGCAGAGGGGGAGGAGGAGTTGCACTGCTCATTAAGAACAGGTGGGATTTGAGGAAGTGGAAGGAATGGATGGAATGGGTGAAAGGGACTACATAGTAGGAACAATTCAGTCTGAGGGCCATAAGGTGATAATTGCTGTAATGTACAACCCGCCACAGAACTGCAGGAGGCCAAGAGAAGAATACGACGAGAGCAACAGAGCAATGGTAGACACACTAGCCGAGGTAGCCAGAAGAGCCCACATGGGGAGAGCAAAGTTACTAGTTATGGGTGATTTCAATCACAAAGAGATTGATTGGGAAAACCTAGAGCCCCATGGGGGTCCTGAATCATGGAGAGCCAAGATGATGGATGTGGTACTGGAAAACCTCATGCATCAACATGTTAGAGACACTACCAGAGAGAGAGGTGGGGATGATCCAGCAAGACTGACCTAGTATTCACCTTGAGTAGTTCGGACATCGAGGATATCACGTATGAAAGGCCCCTTGGAGCTAGTGATCATTT